>NJDD01002886.1:403613-444766 GCA_002245505.1 Calephelis nemesis
TATTTGTGGAAACTGTTAATTGGCTTATCTTGTTACCTATTTTATTGTTTAGTTAGATTATTAGCTGTATGTTTCCTTTTGAGTAAATAAATAAATAAATAAATTATTAAAAGTAAGATATAATCTTTTTTTAATCGTCCCCTTGGAGTATGGTAATACGAAAATAAAATGCATAATTTCGCAGTTACGTATGAACAAACTATTAAATCATTATTTGCTGTCCGTAGTTCAGAATCCCACTTTTTTAACGTAAAGCGCCTTTAGTGTTTCATCATCATCCCCATTCTATCTTTTTTGCCTTTCAATGCTATAAAAAGATGTATCGATCCGATGATGTAGTGCCTGCGTACATAATTGTATTACAGGACTGGACGGCCTTGTGATGCGCTTGACCTCCACCAGGCTGGCGTACGCCATGTCTAATGACCGAGACTGGTGACTGGCCTTCGTAAGGATAATACTAGATTACTACTACATTGACCCTGAAACGCTACTTATGAATTATCATCTAGTGATATAAGTCATTGGTAATAAATGTTTCTCATTACGTCAAAATATTTTTTGAAGTTATACTTCTTTTGGCGCGTTAGGAAAAAATGATGTCCGTCACCGTCACGAAAAACCGACATGATGAAAGTTAGCTATAGATAACATTTTAGTTTTTCAAAAAAAGGTACCAACAAAGTAATAGGAAGGATATCTACGTATGTTTGCGTGAGAACTGACAACTGTATTCACAATATTTCTTTATTTCTATGGTTGGTCTGGGAACCAAAGGACAGCGACACAACTACATCATCTGTGATTTCTATAGGCTGCGGTTATCTCATACTATCAGTGGAACTGCGTGTTTCTTTGCTGCCTTTTACCATAAAAATATGATTTTGATAATTTATAATGAGGTATATTTTCCATCAGCGATAACGAAATCCAAAATGTGACACATTTTTTAATTTTTGACAATATTGGTTTATTTACCGGTTATAAAACATTTTTGTAAAATAATATTTCTTATTCTTCTATTTATTGATGTTCTCTAATTGTCTTGAGAATTTTACTCAACAATAATTAATATTTCTATGCGAAGATTTTTCAACATCGACTGATCCGGTTTGACATGAAAACGGAGGCTATAAGTCTAGTCCATTGGAATGTTACATTTTTTAGGCCTAACCTTGCGTTATTTAGAGGACGCAATTTTATTTTTTCGATGTGTAGGGGTGGTCAGTGTAAAGCTCAAACCAAGTTTGTGGGGCCGCCACCCTTGTTCCACGGCCGCCATCTTGAAAATAGGAGTTAAAACGGTTCTTATGATATATCTCTTAAACTATGTACTTTTAAAAAAATGTTAAAATTTTTTGTTGCAAATTAAATTCTCTTCAACTTTGATTCAGTAACTTTTTATCGTAGAACTATAAATAAAAAAGTTATTAGCGAAAATCTTCAGAAATTCGAGAAAAAAAATTATGAAAAGTATAAATATGATACGTGTTTTACCTATATTATACGTGTGTACTAATAATATGTCATCAGTTATAGTTTTTTTATTTTGTTATTATGATTTTTTTTATAATAAATTTTGCAATATTGTTAATAATTAATTATTGACTCTTTTTCACTTCATAACAGGATGTAGCAATTATTGATTTTTACAATAATTTTAAATCTGATAGCCGTTACCGAGAATATTTAGTTGCTGCAAGTCTCTCCAGAACAATGGAAGCACACTGCAGAACATTTCAGCCCTGCTTTTCGACATCCACACATTGCTCCACAGTTTTCTTTGCATTTGCAAAAGATCAATTTAAGAAGCTTCGGGGGTGTTGGAGGTTTAGTGTTCTGCACTGGCATCAATCATTTCAATAATAATAACAATAGCAGGCAGCTGTTCTTTTGTTTCCTCTTGGTCACTTGGGTATTTTCTACCTAAACACTATTCTCGGTAACGGCCATCAGATTTAAAATTATTTTAAAAATCAATAATTGTTAAATCCTGTTATGTAGTGAAAAAGAGTCAATAATTTATTATTGATAATATCGCACAATTTATAATAAAAAAAAAATTACAATAACAAAATAAAAAAAAACTGTAACTGACGACATATTATTAGTAGGTACACACGTATAATATAGATATAATTAAGAGTACTAAACAATAGTACTCACTTCGGAGCGCTGTAGAACCTTAGCTACTGACTTAATGAAAAAGTGATGCAAGCAAAAGTTGTTCCTCAAGAAACGATCTACAAAAATGGTCTGAGATATTTTTTTCGTAAAATGATAAAAAAAAGCTACATCGAAAAATATAAATATTTGTCTCGAATTTCTGAAGATTTTCGCTTATAACTTTTTTATTTATAGTTCAACGATAAAAAGTTACTGGACCAAAGTTGAAGAGAATTTAATTTGCAACAAAAAATGTACACAATTTTTTTTATAAAATAAATAGTTTAAGAGATATATCATAAGAACCGTTTCAACCCCTATTTACAAAAAGGCGGCCGTGGGACAAGGGTGGCGACCCCACAAACTTGGTTTTAGCTTTACACTGAGCCCCCCTACACATCGAAAAAATAAAATTGCGTCCTCTAAAAAACGCAATCCCAAATGTAACTTTTCAATGGACTAGTCATATTTATCACATTATTATAACAGCGTGTTATTACGAAGTAGTCACTTTGTGTTTCTACTGACAATAATAATTATTTCGAAAACTAATTAGTAACTTCAAAAAGAAGGTTATCAATTCCTTATAATTAAAATTTTTTTTTTTAAATATTCATCATGAGTGGTTTTTAATATTAAATAATGCATGTTATACTTATAAGACGTGCTAATGAAATTGGAGTAGTTTTCTCAGTTTTCTTTGTCTTAGTTTTAGTCTTCAATTGTTTTGTTTAGTATTGTCTTAGATGTATGAGACTATGAAAGGATGCTTGTTCTGAGCAATTATGATCAGACAAGGTTCCATGATCAGGTCATGGATGAACACGTAATATGGCTGCGGTAACTAACGGCTTGGTCATGGTAGTTATATCTTGCAGATCATGCGTGCCTTTTGATTACAATTATTGCGATATATTATTAAATATTCCCAACAGCTGACGTATTACAAAGCTCTTGATATTATAAATTCCAATATTAATGTATTCAAATATTTCTAAAGTATCAAGATTTTTAATTGAACTATAATTCGAAAATGACTATTAACAGTTAATCACTACATAGTATGAAACAAAGTCGCTTCCTCTGTCCCTATGTCCATTTTTATGCTTAAATCTTTAAAATTACTCAACGGATTTTGATGCGTTTTTTTTAAATAGATAAAGTGGTTTCTAAGTATATTTCATAACCGTGCGAAGCCAGGGCGGGCCGCTAGTAACAAATAAATTCAACGAATCCGGTAAAATAATTTATTGTTTACTATTAACAAAATGTTTACATTTCTCCAGTATTGTGTTCAAGATTACCTAACCTAAAGACATACTCGATGGCAATTTCCAATTTTGCATGAATCGAGCTTCGAGAGTAACCCTTTAGGACAAATCCCTTCATCAATCACGTATAATACACAAACAAAATATCTTTTATTACAGAGTGTTTATAAGATTATCAGTATAATATTACTTTATGTAGTTGTAGTAATATTAAATTAATTTTAGTCCTTTTCTAAACCATGTTTATTAATAAGACGGCACAAGTCTTACGGTTGTGTTGCCGTCCTTTTAAAACTGACTATATTTTCTGGAAGGTCCCCAAATCGCAATATTTTGGAAACATTGCATCTTTTTTCGTTTTTATGTAACTTTTGTTTTTATTAAACTGTATCATGTTTAATTATTTTTCACTAAATATTCCATGTAAAATATTAAAATAGTCGCCTCCATGGTATAGTGATCCATGGTTGACTTTAATTGCATGATGCCTTCGGTTCAATTCCCGGGTCCGCTAACTGAAATGTGTTTTATTCAGTTTTTTAATGAAAACAACGATGTCAGGGTAAGAGCGCGGTTGGCGATAGGTTTGTCACCTAACTTTGTGGGTCTAAGTAGTAGTTTTGTATGATCATGACTGCCTAGGTGTACGTCGGCCTTTGTAACTACATTTTTATTAATTTAATCTAATCTGATAACGTTAACGTGTTTTGTCTTTGTCTATTACTTGGGTTAAAAGAGGACAGACTTAACAATAAAACTTAAGAAACGTTTTATTGTTATGTAAGTACCATCATTGGTAGTAAGAATTACTAGGCACTATCTAAAGTTATTTTAGATGTATGCTGTATTTTTTCAATGAATCAAAAAGAGAAGAGTTGGAACATTTTAAACATACTCGTATCAGATTAGTCTGGACACGTCAACTTGTACGTTTCTCATCAATATTTTACAATAAACAGTTTAAAAATCTGTAGAAATGTCATGTACAAACTAACCTGACAGTATTAAACGTGTTTTGTCTCTTTCTGTTACTATTGTTGAAAAGGTAAGCGATAATATAAAAATTATTTTGAGGTAACAAAATCGTCACAACTGTTTCTATAAATTTTAAAGAAAAAAAACATAGTAATTTATTAACTTAAACACACAGGGCAAGTGCAAAAAAAATACGTTATCACAATTGTCTCATATCGCCTCTTTGATGTAGGGGTTCAGGTGTTGGACTTGACTGCATGAGGTCCCGGGTTCGAATCCCGGGTCGGGCAATAAAAAGAAAACTTGGCTTTTCCAATATTCTTATTAGAAGAAAATGTTGCTCGGGATTGGATATGTGCCCGGTTGACGATAGGCTTGCCACCTATAACATTGTGGGACTTAGTGTCTTCGGCTAGTCGTGGGTGCCCTGTTTCTGCCTTTGCCTACCTCTTCGGGGATATGGGCGTGAAGATACTTTACTTTGCTTTACAATTGTCTCATATATTAAGAAGAACAAATTACAATTTTAACAAGCTATTACTATAAGTAAATAAACCCATTAAATACTTAATAATCTGAGCTAAAGAATACTTAATATTTTCACACGTTTGTCTTATCCTATTATTTCAGAGTTTAGATGAACACGTGTTGATATACATAATATTAAGAGTAAATTGCAAAGGCGGCAAACTACATAGCTGAATATTAACATCTTTTTTGTTTCAAACTAGTCATACTTACATTGTACTTGTTTTTGTTGTAGTTAGCTTCTTGTATAGATTATAAAACAGATCGTACTAAGATAAATTCAAAAGGAATTAGCATACTACAAGTATAATCTTTTTTAACCTTCGACATAAAATATGGGATGTCTTAAGAGTAATGTATGTCCGTTGATTTTTATCCCTCTTTCATATTTTGATTAGTAAAAACGATATGTTTGGGATTTGCAACATCAAGGAATTAATTATTAAAAATTTTAAAACCCCGGTAAAAATGTATTGGTAATATAGGTACAAATCTATATTACGTCAGTTTTCTAAAATCTCGCCTAGTCTAGCGGTCCGGCGTCGGACTTGACTTTTTGAGGTTCCGGGTTCAACCCCCGGGTCAGGCAGCTAACAAACTAAAAAATATATATTTTCTAATAAAAATAACTTTGCCCGGGATATGTGGGATTGGATATGTGCCAGGTTGGCGATAGGCTTGCCACCTATCACATTGTGGGACTTAGTGTCTTCGGACAGTTGTGGGTGCCCTGGTTTTGTCTCTGCCTACCTTTTCGGGGATATGCGATTGAAGATACTTTTTTTTTCAAACAAAAGAATCCAAATAGAAATCTATCCTTTCATTTAAAACGATGAAGCCTTGGAAAAGGATCTAAGTCACATATCTATGATCTAAGACACACGCGGAATAGACACCCCTCTTTTTCGGGGCCTAACTTTTGCAGGCTCGAATGCAAAAGCGACTAATTGTTTCTAAATAACCCGCAATTGTTGCGTTGAACTATACCATACTCTCCTCTCTTTTTATAACCGTTGTATGTCGATTCAAAGTGTAAATATTGGCAGAATATAGATGTTTTGGTTTATAAAAAAGTGGATTTTAAATATTTTTAAAGAGACAGACCAAAGAAACTTAGGTTGGATTTCGTGAATCAAGACATGTGTGCCAGTGCAAATGTACCGAAAAAAATGTTCATGTTTACACCTCATATTAAATTATGAGGTGTAATATTCGTGTCTGATGATGGGATCCCAGGGAAACCGAGGAAAACACTAAATTATTGTGTACTTCTTCCTTTCTTTAGGTTTTGGCATTCCCGTTAGGATTATGCCATTAGTCAAGTAGAAATTTGCATCAAACTTAATATCAATTTTAATCAATTATAATTAGTCATCAGTCATAAGTCCTCAGTAAGTCATGTCAGGCTCTTGAGTAAAGCGGTGGCCTCATTGCTCAAGCTCATGTACCTATTGAGATTTGGCGGCAACGAAGAAATACACAAACGAACGAACAAATGCCACCAAAATTGACTAATTTCACTCAATATCAACACGAAATTCAATAATTATGAAAAAACTTCGACCATCATTTCTCTCGATGGCGTCAAAACCTTTTGCGTACTTGGATGGCATAATCATTGAAATAGAAGTCAGCCATTTGCATTACTGCGCATAAATTATCGAATCCGTCATGAGCTTATTAAACTGCGTTTTTTGGATACCGACTTAAAAATAGAGCAATTACAAAAGAATTATGTGCTATAAATATTACCACACCTGTTTCGTGACCATACTTCAATAAATTTAATAACGATGGCACAAAAAATCTTATATAGAGCAAAAAGTACAAACAATGGTCCAAATACATGTTACCATTTTTTATACCAAACAAAACATCACGTTTGATGGATAAGTGTATGAGTCTGAGAACCAAGTGAATCATAAACACAAAAACACTTGACAATTAGTTTAAACATCTATTGGGTGTATATCAAGATATCAATGTTGTGTATGGCTTCCAAGTTTTTTGCTGCGCTCCCAAGCTGTTACCCGCGGCTTTGCTCGCGAAGCAGTTAATATATTTACTGATTATAGACCATTCATAGGGACTTTCATAAAAACTTAAAACCCTTAGGGATAGCAAAACGATCCTACACTCCTACAAATTTCATGGCTGTAACTTTAACAGTTTTTGCTCAGCAATGATGAATCAGTCAGTCCGAACATGTCTATCTTAATATATATAAATCTCGTGTCACAATGTTTGTCCTCAATGGACTCCTAAACCACTAAACCGATTATAATAAAATTCGCACACCATGTGCAGTTCGACCCAACTTGAGAGATAGGATAGCTTATATCTCAATTTATAGTAAAAAAATTACCATCCGAGCGAAGCCGGAACGGGCAGCTAATATTATATAAAAATCAGTACCACTTTTCGCTGTAATTTTATAAGTCAAGAACGGGCTCACCTATGCAAACCAAATATTTAGGCTTTGTTCGGACTATTTAGTAGATGGTTTATGTGAAGTTTGCATAAAATCGATCGAACGGTTCTTCATTTATTAATTTTTTTGTAACAAATGAATTCAATAAATGGCGGATCGTTTTGTTAATGGGTGCTGTCATGTTGAAGCTTTGTTTTTTTTCTTTTTGTTTTGTTGTGTTATGTCATTCATGCAGTCATATACGTAGCCAAGCACGTACCGGGCCGCTAGTTATTTTATAAGTTTTGATGTTTTTCTCTCTGGTCTTTTTTTTAACCTTGTGCTAACACATTAAAATTTTGAAATTGAAAAAGAATGAAAAAGAGAATTGAATTGAAAAAGAGAAAAACAATCAAACAAGTTTTTCCCATTACATTCCTCTTGGTGTCAATATTTCCTACCGCCATAACGTCAGTTCTTGCCGTTGATTGCTTAAGATCTAATAGCCCGGCCTCAGGTAGCCACGCACCATTACCACCTTTGAAATCTTTTGGCGACATAAACTTACCATCAGGAAATCCGTCTGCTTGTTATCTTCCTATACCATAAAAAAATATAGTAATGAAGCAAAATACTTGTTAAGCTCATTGTATATTTTTTCATGTTACAGGTAACAGAGCTTAAATAACATAACAGAGATGAATAAATATTTTTCCAACCTTGCCATTGGGATATACACGCGAATCCCAAATGTTCACTCATTTTATTCCCAAACGAATAAACCGACTTTTATTTATTCATGAATGCTAAAACAGAAAGAGTTTTTCACTGTAACAAACATTTTATTTCGTATGGACAAATATTTTTTACGTGTATGCTTTGTCAATCACCAAATAGTATTAAAGAAAGTCGCTTTTCGCTGTCTGTCCATGTGTATGCTTAGATCTTTGTAAACTACTTACTCAACGGATTTTTGTTGCAGTTTTTTTTAATGGATAGAGTGATTCAAGAGGAAGGTTTATATGTATAACTAGGTTTTCGCTCGCGGTTTCGCCCGTGTTGAATTGTGATAAAAAGTAATTTGTCACAGAAGTCAGCTCATACCGGGTCTGTATACCAAATTTCATCAAAATCAGTTCTGTAGTTACTGCGTGATTGACGGACAAACATCCGAACATCTAACCAAATAAAACTTTCACATTTATAATATTAGTGTGATAACATAGAAGTTAGTCCACTGTGCGAAGCTGGAACGGGCTGCCAGTAAAGAATAATGTTATTTCTCGACTATTACATAATATGTTTATTATATTGTGTTTTGTGGGTTCAATATCCGATGGTTGGCAGGCATTTATGTGATAATTTTTTGACCCCAAAAAGGGGGACGTTATCCGATTTGAAGTTTATTTTGTTTGTTTATTACGCAATAAGTAATAGGTTTTAATGGATATTTTTAAGAAAGATAGGTAGGTCATAATTTCGACGTGATTTCATATAAATTTGATTATCCGACTAGTGATATTTAAGGTACAATTAATAATTCTTAAAATTTCATGTCATCATATTTTACTAGCTTTGTAGTCACGAGCTAGCTTTTAAAAAAAGAACCATCAAATCGCGACGTGGTATTGATAGTGGAGTCGGTTAAATTATTGTCTACATTGTTTTTTGGTATTTTTATTGAACAGATAAAAAATACTTAACTGATTAATACTGAAACTGCTGGACAATGTTTGCAATACATTTACACATTTTTAGCCTATCTGTGCCACTCAAATCGGGTTAAAACGATTCTATTAAATATTTATACTTTCCAAGTCCTGCCCGCAAAACCGTTGTTTTCTTTGGGTTAACAACTGCTTAGAATATTTATAATCTGGCGACTACCTTATAAGTTAAAGCATTTCTCGACTTAGGGTCAGAAAGGCATCCAAACCTTTTACGCAAGCCCGAAACACTCTGCTATATCAAATGTTGTTCATGACTTAAGATAAAAGACCTAATGAATAAATGAGTGATATTTTAACTTTTATATCTGAGTGGTAAAAACTTTGATTGGAATATTTATGAGTGTAGTCGATATTCACTCAATAACTTAAAAGCTTTATTTGTTTCTTCTAAAATGTATCTTTTAGTATTGACAAATTACACAAATTCCTCTACAGGGACATGAAATTATAATATGTAAGAATTAAAAAAAATATCTTCATGCTCATGTCCTCGAACAGTTAGGCAGAGGGCACCCCCACGACTAGCCGAAGACACTAAGTCCCACAATGTGATAGGTGGCAAGCCTATCGCTAACAGGGCACATATCCAATCCCGAGCAACTTTGTAGTTTATTAGAAAGTTGAAAATACACATTTTTAATTTCTTTTTTGTTGCCCGAATCGGGGAATGCAGACGGGACCACAAGAAGTCGAGGCCCGATCGCTAGACCACAGATCTAATCTAATCTATGATACTACAGACACAAAGCGTTGAATTAAATTTGATAGCCGACGATGCCAATATACCTATGTCTACAGAAGTATTTGAACTTATACAGGGATAATTATAATAAAGATCTATACTCCGAAATACAGACGTGTATGTTCATAATATAACCAAACATTTATATTAATTTTATGCCGCATCGGTAAATATTCCCACACCGGGAATTGAACCCGACCAACACGAATGATCGCCGGTCGGTGGCGATAGGTGTGTAGGGTAACCCTTCGGTCAATAAGGAGTTCAAAATTGTGAAGTTACGACTTTTTTTGTTATTAATAAATAATATATTTGATTATACATAACTAAGGTTCTGAGCTGTAATTAATCCTTAAAATAAGTTATGGATGACTAACAAAACTTACGTAGCTCACAAATTTTACTGATAGATATATACATTCATGTGTCGTAGTGATACGCTAACAACAGTATTTAAAAAAAACAGTGTATAAAACGGAAATTGCAGTCTACAGGAAGTACGTGAGTCTAATGATTCTCTTCTATGAATAGTATAGGGTTATTGAGAGTACTCTCTGTGTATTGCAAATATTTCGCAAAAAATAACTCTTAATAAAGAGGACAAACCGAAGGAAATATTGTTTGTATTTGTTTCTTTGTTGGCGTATAATAAAAAAGCAATCAGCTTTAATTTAGTTTGAGGTATATTTGAGAGAACTTAATTAATACAACTTTTTTATAGCCAGAAATCAAAAATATTTTTCATATTCAATGAATTAAAAAAAATACACAAAATTTTAAAAAAGTATTGTTTTGGCGCGAAATGTTCAAAGTGTGCATTATGTGATACTGACAACGCTAGAGGAATTCGAATGATGTGGTGATAGTGATCTAATTTTAAAATAGCTATTCCACTAAGATCACAACGCTATACTATCCCCCAACCCATTTGTATACAACCGTTGTCACCTGCAAATAATGTAGGCTTATAAAAATAAAGAATGCACTGCGAATCATCGTCATTTACTTCGCCTGAAGAACATTGATTACTATAATGACACGACTGTTTCTTCGCTCACATTCCTTCCTACAGATTATAAATGACTGATGTTATGCTTCATTTTATTGACACATTGTAACGGTGACCATAATGACATAAGTTACTCATCACTTTATAAATCAACCTGTACATAATACCGGTCACGTGTGCATAAGCGCGCACATGTTGATCTTCGTCTTATCATGCTAAATGTTAAGGCGAAGACCAACGTGTTTTCTTTTTTTAAAATATAAAGTAACTAAGCATGACCAGAATGACATAAGTTACTCATCACTTTATAAATCAACCTGCACATAATACCGGTCACGTGTGCGTAATCGCGCACATGTTGATCTTCGCCTTAACATTTACCATGTTAAGGCAAAGATCAACATGTTTTCTTTTTTTTAAATATAAAGTAACTAAGTATGACCATAATGACATAAGTTATTCATCACTTTATAAATCAACCCGTACATAATACCGGTCACGGGTGCGTAATCGCGCACATGTTGATTTTCGCCTTAACATGGTAAATGTTTTGTTTTCTTTTTTGAATATAAAGTTAGTAAGTAATCTTCACTCCCATATCCCCAAAGAGGAAGGCAGAGTCACAGCCAGGGCACCCACGACTAGCCGAAGACACTAAGCCCTACTAGTCCAGTAAAAAGTTAAATGACAATATTAACGATAAAGAAATTTTGATTTAAACTAACGGGAAGGGGATGAAAAAAATGAAAAAAGGATTGTAAAATGCCTTTTTTTAATAACTTAATAACGGTAGAAAGTAGAAGACAAAGTTTCAAGTAATAGTTGTAGAGAAAAAAATTCTACACAAAAAGTTACTAGTCATTTTTTGTTATCTGCTTTAGTTTAGCTGCAAAAAATCGTTATTTAAGTATTAATGAACACATTTTTACTCATTGCGCCAAAACTGGTCAGGTCATGGTTTCATTTAACTTTTTTACTGAACTATACAATGTGATAGGTGGCAAGCTTATCGCCAACTGCGCGCATATCAATCCCGAGCAACATTTTTTTTTATTAGGAAATTGGAAAAACCATTTTTTTTGTTGCCCAACCCGGGAAGCGACCCGAGACCTCATGAAGTTAACTCCAACACCTGGATCGCTAGACCACAGAGGCGATCAAATATCTTCCTGTCCTGATCCACCGAATAGAATATACCATGCTTCTCTGCTAGGCAGCTCGTAAGAGGCGAATACTGGTAAAGCTACGAGTCAGCATCATTTAGATACCACTTATGGTAGAGTGCTATGCAGCAACTTATCTGGGATGACATCCACCGACTTTACTGTTCCTGTCGTCATTACTCCAATCCGGGCCAATCGCTGCGAAACTCTACCACCCAGTAGGATGTCACGGTGTTAGTGACGGCAAGCCTATGCTTGCCTTTAACAAGCTGCCTGATAGAAGGCAGATGGTCTATTCTGTAAAAAAATTAATTAACGTTCTTATTTTAAAGTAGAATTGACACAGTCTAATATTACAGTCTTAAAAAATCTAAAAATATTGAGAAACAGCGAAGACATTGTCATTACTTATACTAGAATTTCGTTAAAAACCTAGCAATTTGTTTTTTACAAAGTGGATGTAGTGCAGAAAATAAGGACTTATTCCATTATACCGAACATCTTTAGTCTTGAACGAATTGATTGGCTGATCTTAACTTTTTACACGCTGTCGGTGTTTTTGTGAACATCGAAAATAATTCGCATTTTTAAATGAAATGTGGATCTCTGTATCGTTGATCGCTTCTGTGGTGTAGCAGTTCAGTTGTTGGACTTGACTGCATAAGGCCTCAGGTTCGAATCTCGGGTCGGACAACAAAACGAAAATTGGATTTTTCCAATTTTCTAATGAAAAAAATTTTGCTCGGGATTGGAAACGTGCCCGGTTGGCGATAGGCTTGCCACCTATCACATTGTGGGTCTTAGTGTCTTCGGCTAGTCGTGGGTGCCTGGTTGTGCCTGTGCCTGCCTCTTCGGGGAAGTGCGTGAAGATACTTACTTTTTTTATCTCTGTGTCGTATTTTTTCATGACGTCAATCTATGAAGTTATGTTTTTTATTTATTAGTAAACTATCTGTTTATCGATTTCGTCAGCATAGAATAGTTAAACAGTCTTTGTTAAGCTTTATTAACTTTTATACAAACTTTCTTCTTTCGCTGTATGCAAGATTTTTAACAAAAATAGTCAAAAAAGCGTAACAGACGTTACCAATCTGAGGCCGGGGTGTTAAGCCTCAAACAAAAGTAAACTTAGCAACTACCTTATCCTCCGAACCGAACACGTCAACGGTAAGCACTGACGTTATGGCGGCAGGAATACGTAAGGTGGAGGTACTAATCCAGGCGAGTCGCTGCGAAACTCTACCACCTAGCCAAAAGTCACGGTGTTAGTGGCAGTAAGCCTTTTCGCGCCTTTTGCAAGCTGCTTGGCAGAAAGGCAGATGGACGGTTATGCAAATGAGCCCAGACCAACACGCGGGGAAAAGCCCAGACCTACACGGACCTATTGACATATTTTACATTAATAGGGATGTAGCGAACAGATAAGTAAACGCTGTGAATGAAATGAAACCATAAATTCTACAGCAAAAAAATATAATATTTTTTTTTAAATTTTTTTAAGTATCTATAAAAATCAATGCCACTTTTCGTTGTAGTTTTATAATATAAGAACGGGCTCACCTATCCAAACCAAATGTTTAGGTTTTGTTCGGTCTATTTAGTAGATGGTTTATATGAAGTTTGCATATAATCGGTCGAAGGGTTCTTCATTTATCACATTTTTTGTAACAAATGAATTCAAAAAATGGCGGATCAATTTGTTAATGGGTATTTTTAAGTCAAATTGAAACCTTTTTCAGATAGGCATTGTACTGTCATATTAAAACTTTTTTCTGTTGTTTTTTTTTTGTTTTTTTGTGTTATGTCATTCATGTGGTACTTTTTTAATATTTCAGTTTATATGTAGCGAAGCACGTACCGGACCGCTAGTTATACATATTTCATTGTAAAACAGATTCGTCTATGGAAATTTACAATTCGTCTATGGAAATCAAATTATAAAATACCTAAATAGAAACAAGGTTGAACCTGTTCCAATGATTTTTTAGTAATGAGAAAGCTTTCAACCGCCACAAGACGTATGGGAGGGCCAGCTAATGGTCCCAGGCCCGTCTCAGTGTGTCGAGTAACGGTAAAACCGTCACCGTCCGCATCGTGGCGTGCGATACGCTTCGTCGATAAAGCGATAGTACAGCGTTCCTCTAAGCAAAATCTAAGATAAATGGCCAAACAACCAAATTATTGTTTCGCTCACTACACCGCGACCACACCTGTCAAATTTGTGTATGAAATGGTTTGGAAAATCGATAAGATAGTTTTAGAAATTTGAAAACTCAACAAAAATAACTTATAGTAGCTTACTCAGCGAACTTGTATGGATTAAAGCACTGTTTTTCCCATTTTCCTTGCAATTTTTCTGGCTTTTTTCTTTATTAAAACCTTCTTCTGATGATAACTAACACAACAAAAACTCCCAACGAAATCTAACACAACAAAAATGTATTAACAAAATTGGTCAATCCGTTCAGGCGTGATGCGATGACCACGCTAAATGGGAATTCATTTTTTACTAGAAACACCAATTAAAAACTATTAATTTCCAAATTTTTTTCAATATAGGTTTCTATCTTACAAAAGTTAACGAGTTTACAATCAGATTTAGAAGGTTTTTTGCTATTATTAGATAATAATACGTTTCACGCAGTCATAATTTTCTTATTTATATTTATTATACTTGCATGTGATTTCGTATACTTAAAGTGATAAAGTTGTATGCACACTTTCTGTGCTGTGTAATGTATTTAAGAGAGATGATTTCGATAGCATCAGTGACTTAACACGTGTCTTCAAAAAAGGGACATTATGCTAGGTCTTACGTGTAAATTTACAAATTTGTATGACATATTACTATCTAAAAATTGAAAAACCATTAAAACAAACGTATTAACCATTGAGATGTAAAGGAAAATATATAGTATGGTGAAGTTATAAAAACCTCGCGCACGGTTAGCAACATATTAGCCATTTAAAAAAAATGGAAAAATAAACGCTATTTGTTTATTGTTGTAATTTTTTTCTTTTTAAAGTTTGATTAATGTCGCCAAAAAATTTACTGAATTTTATGATTGGGATTAAATCCGTTATTGTAATTTACCAACGATATAATAATATATTTGTATGTACTCGTATACTGCCTTTTACAGCATGGCTAGGTATGAGAACGGTGTACTTAAATAGCAATATGTTAACAAGAATACATATAACTCAAGAGTGACTCGTCTTTACAGTCCCCTTTATCCACGGTCTGACTCTGATCAAGCTTACATTTTTTGTGTTTTGAATGAATAACGATTGAAGTTTTTATATCATAAAGATGTATATTTTGGTTTAAAAAGCAAAAAATATCAACGGTCAAGTGCGATTAACGATATCAGAATGAAACATTAATTTGTTTTTTAAATACATCGTATCATATTTTCACAGTATTTTTTTAAATAGTCTCATCATTACTTTTTTATAACTGTAAAATTTTAAAATACTTTGTTACACTTTGTTCATCGGTTTTGTTTTTATTGTTTTGTATCATCGATTTTTCTTCAAATAAATTTAAGTATTAATGAAACTGACTATAAAAAAGTACACGAATGTCTACAATAGTACATCTGTATCGAATATATGATTATATTTTTTTTGGTTAAAGGAATAGGAAAAGGAAAAATAGATTTAGATTATTTTACTTACCCAAAGTAAGTTTTAATACTCCTCCAAGCGTAGATAACCCAATGCTGTGGGTTGTGGCCTTGTTATTGAATCTTCAGATAACATTTTACTACCCATTACGATTTTCAGAATAGACTATATGCCTTTCCGCCAGGCAGCTCGTAAAAGGCGAGTATAGGCTTACCGTCACTAGCACCATGACATCTGACTAGGTGGTAGAGTTTCGCAGCGACTCACTCGGATTGGTTCCACCGCCTTTCCTACTCCTGCCGCCATAACTTCGTGACGTGTTCCGGTTTGGAGGGTAAGGTAGCCGGTAAACTTACTTTTGCTCGAGGTCTAACATCCCGGCCTCGGGTTTGCAACGCACCATTACCACTTTTGGAGTCTCTAGGCGGCTTGAATTTCTCACCATCAGGAAATCCGTCTGCTTGTTTGCTTTCCAATATTATAAAAAAAACATTGAGCGTGGCATGGATTTGAATAGACCATTGCATAGCACTCTCCCTCTTTACCTGCTTTTAAATTTTCCAATGGCAATGAGTTTCTGAATATTGGTCGATTGATTAACTACATCTATTGAGAAGAAATCTTATAGAAATTTGTTATTAGCCTCTGTCTAGTCGCCTCTGTGGTCTAGCGGTCCAGCGTTGGACTTGACTTCTTGAAGTCCTAAGTTCGATTCCTGGGTCGGGCAACAAAAAAAATTGAAATTGTAAATGTTCAATTTTCTCATAAATAATTTGATCCGGGATTGCATATCTGCCTGGTTGGCGATAGGCTTGCAACCTATCACATTGTGGGACTTGGTGTCTTCGACTAATCGTGGGTTAACCCTGGTTGTGCCGCTGACTACCCCTTCGGGGATATGGGCGTGAAGATACTTTTTTTTTGCTACTAGCACCACGCCCGTGATTAAGGTTTCACAGTTTCAGTTATTCATTCGTGCCGTCGCGTCGTAAGGTTACTGGTCGTTGTCATAACTGGTTTGCAGACATAGCTTAGAAGCGAAGGTAAATCCGCAAATTTACTTTCACAACAGGATTAATATCAGGTTGCTATTTAAGTGTCTCTAGTAACCGTCTTTTTCTTACCATTAAAATACCTGTCTGCTTCCATGCGATAAAAATAAAAAATGTTTGAGAGTTTGAATTTATGACACATCTACACTCGGAATTTTGGATATTTTGCACGCTACTTTCTCCAGCTAACTTTATACGTGATCTCAATACAAAGTGGTATTTCCATACTGCGTATGACATTGTGTCACGGAATAACATCTAAAGTGGGCCAACGTGGGTATAGAAATAAGTGATAGATGGAAGAACATATTAGAAAAATGTTAGTTATTCTGAGGGATGAGTGCTGAGCTACCTATTTTACCACAACAAATGTGTTAAACACGAAATTGTGTAGGTATGTGAGTTTTGGTGGGATCGAAAAAAAAAACAATTTTTGTAATTATTGTATTTCGTGTATAAATTTAATAAAAGAAGTAAATTCTAGTTAATAATTATTATGTCGAGGTAGAGATATTCTATTGGCGTATATATTCCTGCCGCTATGACAGTGCCATGTTCCAGTTCGGAGGGTAGCGTAGCAGGTAGACTGGCACAACAATGGCCATAGACAACGACGCAATTTCAACATCTATGGTGTCTATAGGCCATGATTATCTCTTACCACCAGGAGAGCAGTGTACTTCGCTGACCTTTCATGTGAAAAAAATACAAATTATTTAAAATAGGCTAATTCAATTTAAAAAAAAAAGGTATGTTTGGGCTTATGTTTGAAGAGTAAGACATGACTTACCTACAAAAAAAAGTAATTTGAGTTTGAGTTTTGAGTTTATGTTCTATTTTCATGGACTTATTGTCAAAGTAGCAAGATTTACTGTAATGGATAAATGGAGTTTCCTCATGAGAGCTAATAATGGGAAGCTGCGGGCAACAGCTCGTACTTAAAAGTAATTTTTAAACCACACCAAAAAACAGAGGAGCAACATTTTTTTGTGTGCTACACAGTTACTCGGCTAATAGTCAACCGATTTTGATGGTTCTTTTTTAAAAAGATAGGCCATGATTCCGAGGTAGTCCCATATTATCCGATTAGTGTAGTTGTAGTCATAACCGGGCTGGTGGTTTTTGAGTTAGGTATACTTAATAATGCGCATATATCAATAACTAGCTGTCCGGGCAAACTTCATACCGCCCGTTCAGTTTGTATGGGAAAAATTAAAATGTTATTACGTTCTTGAACAAATAATGCTTGAATTTAATTAAGTAACCACGTTTCCGAACAAACGATGCTCTTTCAATTTCTTTGGCTGTGAATGACATTGACATTCGTTACGCGCGTTTTTTAAATATGCAAAATGAAATGTATATTTTTCAATATTTCTGGAAGATTTTCTTAACACTTTTTTTCGTAAGAACCTTCTCCTAATAATAACAACTACAACAAAAAAAGAATTTTTATATATATAGATTATTATATACCTCAAAAACTATTAGTAACATGTTAACAAAATTTATAAGTAAGTAAGTATCTTCAAGCCCATATCCCCGAAGAGGTTATTGGGTTTTTCCGCTTTTCTAATAAAAATCGTTGCTCGGGTTTGGATTTGTACTAGGCTTGCCACCTATCACATTATGGGACTTAGTGTTTTCGGTTAGTCATAGGTGCCATGGTTGTGCCTCTGCCTACTTCTTAAAGGACATGAGCGTGAAGATACTTTATGGTACACTGGTAGGTTGGACTTTAGGCTGCGCATGGAAATCTACCAGCTACTATAAACTCCAGCACTGAACACAATAAAAGAGAACAATAATGTTACGTCGACATAAATGGAATAAGTAAGGCGGATAAACCAATCTAAAGGTAGATTAAAGTCTAAGCAAAATTTGATTAAAATTTAATTCGTAGACCTACGATTTCAAGACAAATCTGCGTTTTAAAGCTCGACTCCAGCTGTGATAGTACTGTTCGTTTCGTTTCGTAAAAATTATGTTCTAACTACTTTAAAAGTTAACTATTTAAATGTTAACAGAGCTATTTTAAGTACAGTTAATTTTTTAACGGGATTTAATACTGTAATTCTAATTATTAAAATAATAGGTTTCGTACTTCGGATGTTTCTAAAAATTTTAAGCTGCTGTTGTTTGTATTATGATTTCCATGTATACGTCTTGTATGTATATTTTAGGAAACGTAAAAGTTAGTATTATATTGAATTTTGAGATTACGTAATTAAAAAAGTTATAACGTGAGATTTCCTTATATGTTGGTTTATCCAGAGAAGAAAAATAAGTAGTAAAGGTAAATGTACAAAAAAACACTTTCGCGTTTTTCAAGCGATTTAAGGTTAACTACGATTTAATTAGCCTCAGGGTTTGCACAGTTTTTCGCGTTTGAAACAGCCTATAATGTCTTGTATAACATACACGACTAAACAAATAATCCCTATAACAAGTTATCAAATTATACGCTTGTGCTATTTTTTGAGAGTGAGAGCTACAACAAACATACTAAAAATAAATAAAAAACATATAGTCGAATTGAGTAACTCCTTTTTTTGAATGGCTAATTTGTTGCTAACCGCGAGGTTTTTACAACTTCACCGGGCTATGGAGTAACTCCTTAAGGCAGCATGGCCTTTGGTCTTAGCCTGTCTTATGTGGACGAACAAATAAAAAAAAATGAGAACCTCCTTGAGGCAGCATGGCCTTTAGTCTTAGCCTGTCCCGTGTAGACAAACGAATTAAAAAAATTGAGAACCTCCTCATTTGTTCGAATCAGTTAAAAATATACAAGAGACTCGGTAGGTACAATAGATATACAAACATACTCATCTTCAGATGAATGACATTGTTTTTTAAATTATGTTTGAATTCACCGTAACAGGTCCACCAATAGTGAAGAACGCTTATCGAAAAAAAAACCGTTTTCCAAAGAAGTCAATTATGTGTTTGAGTAGGTCAAGGATACGGTCAGTGACCCGGCGGCGACGCAACAAAAGAATGTTCCGATATAATGATAACGGGAGAGGTTCAATTCATCTTACTCCTACTATCACACAAAGTCATTCAGTGTCAATGGGTACCTCTAGGCCCTTTAGAATAGATAAATATTGACCAACCCAATGAGGCACCTCCTAATAGATAAAATATTTTCGTAACTAAAATCATAGGTATATATATCTATATAGGTGGGTTAGGGATGAAACGATACTGGTAAATCTAGGTACTCGATACTTTTCTCCCATAACAAGTACATTTTGGTATCGATACTTTGAAATGAAATATCGAGTAAGTATCGATTCAAAGTACTGAAATCAGTAAATTTTATGGTTTACGGAAATTAAAATATTGTTTGTTTATCTTTTAACATTGATAAAAAACGTTTATCGTAAACTGAAGTTTCTGAACGCATCCTAGGCTTAGTTTAGGGTAGTTAGCAACCTTGGCAGCTGACAAGCTTGTTTATGCCCGCAAAGAGTTTAACCGGGAGATATTTACTAATATAATCAACATTTGTAAATGAAAAAAATCTTGAGCTACGAAAACGGTATTTTTTTTATAAATAATTTTGAAGGTGTCGTGTTGTACTAGAGCTTCCCCGCGACCCCGCGACACTCATGGTCGGGAGTACCTAACTCAAAAATTATTATTTGATGTTAAAATATAATTAGTACTTTTCAATAAAGAATACCAATACTTGTTACGATTTTCACTCAATTCTAACAGTTTGTTTTTGAGAAAAAATCAAGTATTGATTTTCCTATTTTTCTTGGAATTTTCTCGGTTTTTGTCTATATATCCTCCTTATAACAATAAGCAACACAAAAAAAAATGTAAAATTGATCCATCCATTCAGGCATGATGCGAAGACCACGCGAAACGGGAATTTTTTTTTATACCTATAGACAATACCTATGTATGTATGTATACAGGTATGCTAGCGAGTTGTAATGCTATAAATTCTACATTCACGAGTACAAATAAAAACATCCAATTCGCCATAAGATTTATCTCTGTCATGTTTATACTTTGAATATGAATCAGTTTAAAAAAGAACTCCATCTTCGTTAACATCCAGAGATATGAAACACGTCGTATTTGGTATAAAATGCAAAACATAAAAGAATGTACCATAATGAGAATTTACGAGAAAATGTATTGGAAAGGTCTTTGAGTGTATGCCGTCAGGAAAGTAATTCACAAAAATGGATGTCTAAAATTCATCATATTTATTGATGACTCACATGTAGGGTTGCTAGGTCACCAAACCTAAAAGCCGGACAGTCCAGCCAGTTTGACCGGACATTTGGGTAGAAAAGACACCTTAAATTATTGAGGATTTTGTCTCATCATTAGGTACAACAAATAATATGTATATCCACCTATCGCTTTTTATTTTGTATAGTTTTTCTCTATCTTAGGGTAGATGTAAGCTGTATCTAATAAGAGAGATAAGCTCGCCTTTTGTACAATATTTATATTTGTATTATTCTCTCTTAATTCTCTATTACGTGTACAATAAAGTGTAAAATAAATAAATAAATAAGTAGGTATGCATAGGCGGCGGGGCGCCCCTTTGCCTGAGTGTGCGACCGACGCAACATTCGGCTCTCGTCGCCTGCGCTAGGCGCTTGGTCGTTCATGAAATGTATAAATCCTAACAAAAGCCGGAGAGGTCGGACACGCTCTTATTTGGCCGAACACAAGGGAGTCGCCAAGGAGAGGGCAAGAGGGGCAGCTCCCCTAAGTTTCTACAGAAGTTGATAAATATAAAGCAAATAGTTTTATGTATCTTAACTTGACTTGCTTGATCGATTATTATTCTAGTACTTTGACTACCAATTTGCTACTATTTAAACGGTAAATGAAATGCTTGTCAAAAAATCGAGGGTATTAGGCTAGGTTAGGCCTAACCTACGTTTCATATTTTTCTCAATGTTGTATCAGCGTTGAGAAAACCCCCTCTAGGCCATCGGCTGGTGACGCTGTTAGCATTAAACGCAACCATAAAACCAGACTGTGTCCGGCTTTATTCGGATGCCTGGCAACCCTACACATGTCAGATGGATTGCGTTCAAAGGTTTTCATATTGGCGAAACAAATTGAAGAATAATTGCTCTATAATTATGCAATGAATGAATACAATCTTGAAGTATTGTCTTGATACACCTGCATTGCTTAAGGGTTAATAAGTTTTAGTATTGTTTATGTTTATTACGATTACGATCACTTAAGTTGTTTATCAAAGAACATCTCGTAATTAGATATTATAAGGCAAAAACCCTCCGACTCTGTTTGTTTGTTTGGATGTCTATTCGCCATAAACTGAAACTGAGGGGATTTTAATGTTTTTTTTTTATATTTGAGAGGTCGGCGACCAAGCCCACGGCTCTTTTGTTGGTGAGAGGCAACTGAGGATCATAGAAACAAAATATGTTTTGTTTTAAGTGCATCGCTGTCGCAAAGATAGGTAGGTCATAATTCAGAAGTGGTCCCATAACAGTTTTATCAGGATCCAACTACTAGCTTTTGAGTAATAATAATGTAAGTGTAACTCAAAAACTACTAGTAGGATGTTGATAAAATTTATGTGGGACCATTTCAGAACCATTTGCTATCTTTTCAAAAATAATTATCAAGTCGCGACGTGGTTTTTGCAGATTTACTGTTTGACAGTTAAATTTGATGTTTGATAGTTATCTTATAACATAAAAAATTAACTGAAGAAATCTCTTAATTAATACTTAATGTATAGAGTTCAATAAATATATATTTCCGGACAAGTTACACAAATTGAATCTAACCTCAAAGTAAGCAAATTATATGCTTGTGTTAGTCAACGATACTAATACATAGAAATACTTAAATAGATGCCAGAATAAATTTAATAATTACCCAGACCCGGTAATGCAGACATCTAAATGTTTATCACACAAATGCCTTCCCCCGTCGTGAATGGAACCCGAGCCTCGCGGTTGGTCAGTGTGGTGGCGTGTACGCTAGCCACTCGACCAACGAGTCAAATATAACAATAAAATAATTTCCAGTAGGTATTTGAAATATTACTTTTAATTGAATACAATTATTTAATTTTACCTACTACGCCATTGTTTCATTCACGCTTAATAAGCACGATATAAATACAAAACAAAGATTTCGCGTATTTTGATCTGACAGATTAATTGAATGTACCCTCTTTAACAATATTCTCAGAAACATCAAGAGTTTAATAAGCAAATATCTCGGGTAAAATTACGATACTAATACCTAAATTTTATACACATATCCAAAGACAACCGACATTTCCGTATTCTAAACAATTCCACATTTGTGCATGGTAATCATGTGTATAAAAAAAACCCTCTACAAAAAAAACTTATCGGTTCGTATTCAAAGGGTTATTGAAATGAAACTTCTTAAAGAATCGTGATTTCAAAACGGGTGCAACGGAAAAACGACAAGAAAGAGACACAAATATATATTCATCTCTTTTTTGAAGTTATACTTCTTTTGGCGCGTTAGGAAAAAATGATGAGGGTAAATTTTTACGATGCGCGCGCACACCGTCACGAAAAACCGACATGATGAAGTTAGCTATAGATTACAATTTAATTTTTATTAAATATTAAATAAACTTTATTTAACTAAATAATGCATTATAATAAAACTTTTAATGTATTAAATACCTTTTTTCTATGGTTAGTGTCATTTTGTCTACAAATGTAAAATAAGGCAAAAGATAAAATTTTTAAAAAGAATTTTATCTTATTACGCCAAAGAAGTATGACTTCTAACGCGTGTACATAAGTACACACACAATTTTTCTTTGTCGATTTACTGAAGTTTCACTTCTATCGTGTGTGAATCGCACACACCTTTTATTTACTATAAGTTCCGCTTGGCTTCATTTATTTTGGCTCCAGTAGGTACCTCTGCTTTAGTATAATAATTGAAAAATCACTAGGTACGTATTTATCTATACTTACACTGGTAATATTTACAATACAAACACTTTCTTGAAGAATCAGTATTATTTATAAAAACACTTTCTGTAATTGTTTCTCAATCTTTTAAAGGAATCGCTAACTTCGATGTTTTTTATCCATTTTAGATATTGAAGCCTGCCGAAACTGAAGAGGTCGTACAATGAACCCGACGGTCAAGATCCTCAGCGAATCCCTTGAGTTTATTTTGTACCTTATTTTATTACTAACTTTCGACTTATTGCGATGCTAGTGGCATTCTCTTTTTAACCCGCGACGTAAAAAGGGTTTGACGCGTCTACGTGTGTGTGTGTGTGTGTGTACCTACATGTATTTCTGTCTATTTATGGTATCACAGTAGTTAAACGTACGGACTGATTTTGATTGATTTTTTTGTTGGTTTCAAGCTAGTTCTTAGATACATTATGGATACGTTTTAATTTTACATACATATGTACATATCTTCACGCTAATTCCCTTACGGTGTAGGCAGAGAGTTTCGAATACCAGACCTCAAGATCCTGACAAACCTGTCTGGCTTCCTTCACATGCCTTATCCTTTTCATACAAACACGCCGGTTTCGGAGACTCTTGACACCACCCTCGAATAATATCCGAGTGATCTGGGGGGTTACCGTAAGCTCTTAAAACAGTACTATTTCAACAATACTAATTGTCAGTCGAGAAAGACAACCTTATGACGTATAAAATAAAGTTGCATATAAAGGCAAACATTTAGCAAGATGGAAATAATAATGCTTTAAGCGTTCATGGTAGGGCCCCTGATCGTGAAATGTCAACCTTGATCTCCCCAAATACCTACATCTATCCACATCCACATTGTATATCCGGTTTGTCCATCTTTCATCTGTCGTTATTTCTACATGACTGAACCGGCGAAGCATGCCCTTTCGCATTTTAACAACAACATTTTCTTTCAATCCCTATCTTTCTCGGATCTCACGGTTACGAATGCGGTTTTAATTTTATGTTCATTAATACATCTGACTTAGCCGGCTGGCTGCAAAAACCTATAAAAAAATATAAATGTATGAAAATCTATACTACGCTGACAAAGTCGGGATAAACAACTAGCATATTACAGTTACATTTCATTAGTAGGCGAATAGTAAAAGCATTAGTATAGAAACTTTTTTATGAGCCTCTTCGTTTATATTTCCCATATTTCACCATCAACGGAATGGCAGACAAGAGTACTCATAGCGTTTTATGTAGATAATGCTAATTAATCGTTTATGAATATTTAATGAAGCTACGCCCCAGAGTTACCGCTACTTTTTTAATTTGCATCACTGGTTATAAATTGATTATTCAATATTATAACAAAACTAGCGGATACTAGCCCCTGCTTCGCGCGGGTATGAAATATACATATAAACCTTCTTCTTCAATCACTTAATCTATTAAAAAAAGCTTCATCGAAATCCGTTGCGTAGTTTTAAAGGTTTAAGCATACAAAGGGACATAGGGACAGAGGAAGCGACTTTGTTTTATACTATGCAGTGATTAACTGTTAAGGCCCCATACTTAGTCAGCCAGAAGAGCCAATCACCGCACACCCGTTCCATGATTACTATGAAGAATTGCGCTCTAAAGTAAACGTCTTAAGCGACAAATCACTATTTTTGACACTATAAAAGTAATTTGAAAAAAAGTATAAAAACTGAAACACTTATCTTTTAGATATGATACTTATCTATGTTTATGTTAAATCTGGTGTCGATATTTATATAAGTCGATGTCGATGTCGATATAAGGGACATAGGGACAGAGAAAGCAACTGTTTATTTTGTTTTATACTATGAAGTGATAGTGATAGTGATACGTAAATAACAATAACATCGTGGCTTATTTTAGTGGAAAATCTGGTATTTAACTATACACATTATATCAGACTATAAGTGATTTAGAAGCGATAAGACCGCCTTTGTATATTTTAGGTTAAATGCACAAAATTCATGGGTGATTCACCAACTCGACACAAGACACTGACTATACCCGTTGGTGAAACTTAGAATTATTATCACTAATAAGTGTCATCATATGGGCATGCCAAGTACTCGAACATTCAATACTTCATAACTTAGAATCAATTTGTTGAACTTTAACCTAGATCAAACTTTTACTTTCTACACATAAGACAGTATAGACTCAAAGAGAAGTATCGAAAATAAACTTTATTATAGTCAGTCAAAAAGAAAGTATTGAACATGAAATAATTCCAAGCATCCCATTGTTACATGCTATTTGTTAAATAATTAATCTATATCACGATTTGAAAACGATTTTTTTTGTTTCCTTGTAGGCGCGGAGAAAGCTAGGACCCACTAACACACTTGCGGATCACACTTTCCTTGAGTCTATTGTCATCTGAAATAATCACCAATTTTCCCAATACTTCTCTTCATTTTTGATGAATTACCTGACCGTTTAAATAGAGATTAGGGGCAATGTAGGTTAGCCATTTGGCAGCACGATAGCAAAGCCATTATGAGTATTCCACGTGGGGACTAATTTCTTGGTAGCGTTGATACTTTACAATACATTAATTCTTTAAACAAATGAATGAATGAATGAATGAATACACAGAATGAATAAATGAGCTCTTTATTGTACACACTCTTTTAAGGTAAATTAAAGCACTTTTTCACAATGTACTTTATTTAACACTTTAGCCAGCCGGTTTAGTTTTTCCACCATCATCAGGGCTTTATATCTATAGATAAATAAGCCTGTTTTATTTTAAAGTTCAGTATTTGGTTGTTAGTTACTGAAAACTATAACTAATAATGACTAAAGTGTATTGTGGAAAAGTACAATAGTTCATCTTAAAAAAAGTGTGTATACAAACTTTATAATAAACTTTATTACGCGACTTTTATACTTACAATAGCTATTTACCCATGACTTCGTCAGAGTAAAATAGTAACAATTTCATACAAACTTTCACTCCCTTTAGGGGAGACTAAAGTAAATTGGGGGAAGGAGATGAAAAGTAACTTCTCAGATTTAATTAAAATCGGTCCAATGGTTTGGCCGCGAATACCTTCGCATTTTAATGTTAGTATGGTTATGAATATTTAACTTAAGACACACAAAGGCGGTCTTATCGTTGAGCTTTATCTGCAGACAACCCTACAGTGAATGAAACAACTTATGTAGTTAGAAATAAGTTAATCTTTATTATTATCAATATTAGTATCAGTAATTTTGAAATAATATTGAAATAAGATCAAAATTGTTTTCAATAGAAACTAATGCTAATAATAATGATAATAAACTACTGTTTTTTTTCTATCTAGACAAATTTAATAAATCGTGTTTGGGTTTTCAAACTTCTTCAAAGAATTTTGTGAACTATTAGTACGCATAAAAGCTTTTTTAAATATCCGTTCTCTCATATTCATGAAAGCGATTCGGCAAATACATTCGTATAGGGCCTTAATTTATGTAAATCTGAGACTGAGCTCAAAACTTTTGCGTCGCTTGGAAAGTTTAAACGTAGCCAATGACGTCTTTAATTTTGTCTGCTTATTTTTCCTAATCGGACATATTATTGGTAATTCTGCTGTTCACAAACTGAACTTATTTTAAATGCGTGCTATCTCTTTCAAATGAAACAAAAACAAAAGAGATGGAACATTTTAGACATGTCATATTGATCCGGACATGTCAAATTGTGATGATTTGAATAATCGTTTTCCGAGTGATATATTAAACGTCTGTAGAAATGACATGTACCGTTTAATCTGACAATTGACAACACTAAAAGCGTTATGTCTCTTTCTGTTACTTTCGAAGACAAGTCTGTCTGTCTACAAGAAGACAGCAATAACTTAAAATTGGTTTAGTGTGCGCAACAGAATTACTACCATCGCTTAAAGTGACACAGAGTAATTCGACGTTGTACCTGATGATGTCACTTTAGTTAATAAATATTGTATGGCAGATTACAATTATTACAGAGTAATTGATATCGTAACCTGTTTTAGGTCACTCACCGAGCCGGAATGTGACCATCAAGTAAAACAACGTATTTGCATGTAAGTTTTCGCCAGGTAACCTTTACGAGCATAAGTGTTATGATCTAGTATTAAGCTGGGTTTTTTTATTTCTTTCTTTAGTTTTTGGCATTCGCGTTTGCATTTTGCCATTAGTCAAGTAGGAATTTGCGTCAAGTTAACCGTTTCACCAAAATCGGATTTCAATTATTCAAAATTGGTCACAAGTCGTCAATAAAAGTCATGTCAGGACCTTGAGTAAAGTGGTGGCCTAATTACTTAAGCTCATATAGTGAGATTTGGCGGCAATGAGGATATACACGATACACTGATTTCTTCATAATTATTTAATTTGTGCATTTTAACTGAACAAAATTGTGCAAACTGACACCAAAATTTACTGATTTCACTTAAATTATACAAGAAATTCAATAATTTTGAAAAAAGTGCGACCATCTTTTCTCTCGATGGCACCAAAACTCCAAAAGCTGGTTTTTAAAGTTTCCCTTGCACAAAGTTAATAGTCCTGTCAAAACGTAATAACGTTAACGCGAAAACTTAAGTTAAGAATCAACTAATAGAAAGTAACGTGAATTAAATACATAGTCCTAAATAAATGTAAATTAATAAATTCTGTTTTCTTTCCATTTAATGTAAGCGTTGTACTTTTTTCTGTCGGTGTAAAAAGGCTATTTTTTATGAAATTTAAACTCAAGAATTGTCACAGCCGATTTTTGACAATGGAGACGTTTGATTACAGTACATTGCAGAAGAGCAAGTTGAAATCAGCGCTTAGAAATCGTATTACTGCTCAAAACTCAAAACTAGTGTTATGAGCTTAATTTTTCTTCGTACAAAATATTTTTATTGGAGATGGAGATCGCTATATTTCATCATTTCTAGATAGTAGTACTGTAATACAAGTGGGGTTCAAAACTTATAAATTCTTGGTAAACAGTTATCGCCCTACATTATTATTGAAGAAACAAAATTAAACTGATATCTTAAAGTGATATTTCTTCCCTCAATATTAAAAAGAGTCTGACGATAAAATGATCTTGAAATACCCATATCAAAGCTCCTTTTGGGATATTCTTGAACATCTTGACGTGGAATGACACAAAAGTATGCGGGCGAATATTTTAGCTATCAAAGTAAAACGATCGCTTCTGAATACCTTACTGGCTTTAGTGGCTTATAATTTACAGGACAGGATTCTAAGGGTGAAATGTAAGATAGAGTTTAGCTGTTAGCTAACATTCACCAGTACCGGATTCAGCACGTCGGGGCCCCTCATAAAATTGTTTTAGGGGGCGCTTGAATCTTTGCGTTAAAAAACTTTTGTAAGCCCCTTATATTTTTGAAGTGAAAACTTCTTTTGCGGCGTTGCGCACTTTTTTGGAATGGGTAAAAACTTCTAAACTCGCGTCAGGACACTTGACCTAATTGAAAATTCGTAATACAGCGCTTGCGCGAATGTTCGTGTTGTCATGTTTGTGTACGATAGCGCAATAAATGAATATTGTATTCTACCACATAAATTATAGTACTTTCACACTGATAATTAAAGCAAGTCGTGCAAAATTATTAACTAACAATTCCAAAATATCCAAAAACCCACAAAAAACTGACTTCTGCCGGCGGTTTTTTTAATTTTCAGAAAACACTTATACTGTTCCACATACTTTAAAGAAGATAAATAAATTTAGCTTAGATTAATTATTCTTATCGCATATTTGTAGCTCCTTACAAACTATTATTCAATAAGCTCCACCTTGAAATGTTATAAGTTTACATTTTAAATTAATTAAATCTTATCGATTAAATAATTATTAAAATTATAATAGTCCTAAATAATAAGTTAAATATAGGATTTACCAATTTATATTGATATAAATAGGTAAAATGATATAATAAAAATACATGAATTTTGTGACAATATTAACAATGAAGTTCTTTCAAGTGCCCACGATGAATAGTATATAGTTTTTCCACAAACTATCTAAGTATTGTAAACTATTTGCAGAGTTTTGCTTAACCGTGGTGGATAGATTTCAAACTTTTCGAGTAGATTTTAAATTTAGATGCTAGGGACCTTTTTAATTTAAACTGTGGCCCTTGCTACTCCTTTTACGTTGTTAGTCCGAGTCTGGTATTATTAGTCAATCCGTAATATTTACTGTCATGGACCACGTACGCAGAGCAGAACACGAACGTGATATCGTTACAAAACTCAAATGAAAAAAGTAAAACGCAATTTCGATCACACAACCTAAAGGATTTATTGGTGGCTTCGTGGAACCTTCGTGTATATTTCAAATTATGTAAGTAAGTTGCTTATTGTTAGGAAAAGATTTTAATGAAGTGTAATCGGAAAAATTGAAGGAAAAACAAGGCTTTATTCCATACTAGCTGTTAGTAACAAAAAGTGTTCAATAAAATGGAAAAGTTATAATATATTGTTATTTTACGACCTTTTAGAATTGTTAGAATGTTTTTCAAATTCTGAAAAATCATTAACCTACTATTGTGTGAACTCGTTTACCTTAATATAAACTAGTTGCACTCGCTACTTCGCTCGCAAACTACATATATATAATAAACGCTAACCCGTTTTAAATAAGTAAATCGACATAAATCGTAACAAGCGGACAAATTATATGTGATCGAAATTTGTTAGAAAGTCTGAACGCCAGGTTAGAATGGTACGTTCAAATATTTTTATGCATTCAGCATTTCTTCCCATTCTTGAGTGTTATTATGTCTGTAATTTTAAAGTTAAAACTTCTTTAACAGCGGTGCGCACTTTTTTTAGCAATGGGTAAAAACTTTTAAACTCGCGTCAGTTACACGTGACCTGAAATTTCGTAAGACGGCGCAGGGCTCTTGCGCGAATAAGACAGCGCAGGGCACTTGCGCGAATGTTTTGTTGTAATTTTTGTGAACGATAGCGCAATAAATTATTATTGTATCCTACCACATAAATGATAATACTTTCATATTGATAATTAAGCAATTCGTGGAAAATTATTCAATAACCATACCAAAATATCAAAAATGCACAACGTTAATATTCAAGTTTTCGCTTCTGCCGACAAAAAACGGTTTTTTTATGCAACAAAATTCATGGCATGAAAAAAATACTATAAGATATATAAAGCTCAAACTACAAAACAAAAATATCAATATATCATATTAAATGAATAAAATCGGATTACGCGATAATGACTTAAGTTTTGACCTCTACCTCTCTTCCACTGAAACCCATTTAGTGAGTAGGATAGAAATAACCTTCCTCGATAGAATAGGATAGGATTTTAGAATAGAAATAGCCTTTGACCTTCCTCGTAACATAAAAAAACCTGCACCTGTCAAATTTCATTATCCGTTACGTAGATTAACCGCGGTCGGGATGTACAGACATACAGATGAATTAAAATTCTATAAATGCTAAATATGTGTTCTGCTGTCGATTTTTAGTCGCTACACCTATTAAATGTCTTCATTAAAAAATACTCTTCTAAACTTTTTTTTACATGTGCAAGTAGTCACTACATAGTATAAAACAAAGTCGCGTTTCTGTTCTTATGTTTAAATTGCGGTTTTTTAATAGATAAAGTGTTTAAAGAAGAAGGTTTATATGTATTTTTATACCCGTGCGAAGCCGGGGCGGGCCGCTAGTTATATATAAAGAAAATCTAATACGCACATGACGTAGCTTCTCTTAAAAAGTAATGATGACTCATAATATAGGCCAAATAGAAATGCAATTGATATCATGTTTCTACTAGAAAACTATTAAGTAAAACTATGAAATAAAAATAAAAAAATTTCAAAAAATAACATAGTTTGTTATAGTTTTTAAGTCTAATAATATGAAAAGTGGTACGTTTTCACCGTCCACAAACTTAAGCAAATTATTTTGAAGGTGACAATCACAAACAAGTAATAGATTGAATCAATAAAAGTGCAACAACTTCACCAATAAGAAATAAAAAATTAAGGGTTATCGCTCTTTTTAAATTGGTACTCGTTACAAAGGGTAAAGAGATAAATCTTTTCAAACTTTATTTTAAGTGTTACTCGTTAATAAAAAATATTATTCTTAAAATATTTACACTTTGTACCCTATAGTGTACAAAGGTGGACTTAATACGAGTACTACATGGCCCTCTCTACCAGTCAATCTAACTTTATTTGAAAGAATAGTAACTTACATTGGGTGCAAGTAGAAAAAAGAAGTGTGTAAAAAAATTTGCTAAACGTCTGTAAATATGGTTACACCTAACTTTAGAAAGCATGATAGGTAAATATGTGTATATCAACACGTATATAAAACGTAGATAAATATTTAGCTTGATATATCAAAATTTATTACAAAAAAATATTGATATTAAACCTTACGTATTTATGTATGAATATTTACGTACGTAAGATATATTCAAGAATTGCTAAGATTTACGTATTTATAACATTATTAATAACAAATTATTATTAGAAATAGGAAAAATAGTACATTTTTTAAAATTAAAAATGTAACTTTTTGAATAATAATGAACAGGTTGTACTAGAGGTAACAATATGAGGTAACGGATGCCTATTAAAATTTTTGAGTGTTTGATATTTCAAAAGTCGAGATAAAAGAAGTGTGAATGTAAAACCTCTATAGACACGTATTCGGTTGTCCTATTACCAATAAATTTATCTCGTTCTCACACATGACGTACCTTTGTATCAAAAAGAAGGACTATACAGGGTTATTAAAAAGTAATTGATATTACAACCTGTTTGAACGTCCACGGATCTGGAATGTAACCATAGTCTGGATAAAATATACCAAATGCATTACGAGTATTTATGTGTTACTTTTTACAAGAGTAGGTTTATTTTGTGTAGCAGCATTGTGAGATAGTTTTAGAATATTTTTTTAATGTGTGCAATGCAAAAAGATTAACGCTTTTTATTTTTGCACAAGACGTTGAAAGGGTTAAGTTTTTATGTCTCGAGTGATTGCAAATCTGAAGATGGTGCTGAATGTTCTGTTAGTCTGGATTTGATTTGAGTCAACGTTTTTAAACTAAGTTTTCTATAAAATACGAAAATGTTTCCGTAAATTGGATGCGGGAGAAATGGTTTAATAAAATTAAGATTTTTGTTACTAAAGAAATAAGTTTTGTTATTATAATTATAAAGATTGCATAGTGTGCTCTCAAAATTTGTTCAAAATTGGCCAATTTACTAAGGTACTTAACAATTTAAATACAAAACCGACTTCAATTTCATTATTATGTCTTCCATGTAAAATAGGACATGGCGATTAAATACGTATTACCAAAGACAATAAAAATAAATATAATTACTACGTATCTTCACGCCCATATCCTTAAAAAGTTAGGCAGAGGCACAACCAGGGCACCCACGACTAGCCGAAGACACTAAGTCCCACGACGTGATAGGTGGCAAGCCTATCGCCAACCGGGCACATATCCAATCCCGAGCAACATTTTTTTTATTAGAAAATTGGAATAACTAAATTTTCTTTTTGTTGCCCGACCCGGGCTTCGAACCCAGGACCTCATGCAGTCAAGTTCAACACCTGAACCGCTAGACCACAGAGAAGAATTAATTACTAACCTCTGATTATTAAGCAGAACTCAAAAGCGATGAACCAATTGCCATAAAATTGATGTCCCACCTTAGGAGTATATTCTCGTATTTAAAAAAAAACTAATGCGTTGTAAGCAATAAATACGTACAAATACAAGCAAAATATGGTAGCGAATATATGGTAGTGTACGGTAGATAGGATTAAAATTAATCTACATTTAAATTTATTTAAAATAAACTATGAAACTTACTTAACATATGAATAAATAAAATGTCTATTAAAAATATAAATAAGTGCTGCAATTTAAATGTTAAAATGTATATCAACATGTTACTTCTGTAAATTTAATTAAATATTTGCACACCACAATGTGAAAGAATATATTGTATTCTTAAATATCTTTGTAACAACTTTTTAACACACATATTCCGCAAATAAATAATTTTCATATTCGATAACACGTAAAAAAATAGTCTGTTTCACTTTTTCGTCGATTTAAGCTTTACGGTTTAAGTTAAGCTCTGTAGAAAAGACCACCCGCCAGGCAGCTCGTAAAAAGCGATACAGTTTGAATTGGTCACTATTAACAAGATCGGATGGTACACCTGTAGTGTTCATCGCCTTAACTATCCTTGCCATAACGACTGTATTATTCTCCCTTCCTGAAGGTAGGGTAGAGCCGGTAGACTTTCATATTGGGCTTAAAATTCTAGGTAACGGACCTATAACGTTTATGGTTTATTTAGGCTGTTATCTCTTACAATCAGGCAGTGTCATTTCTCTGACTTATGCCATGAAAATACTTCCATAAGATCAAACCTAATAGGTCTAACACTTCAAGTCAGATTCACAGTTGAAAACTAATAAGCCATCTTATCTTCATCGTAATTACAATATAAATCATTTATGAATATTATATTAAAAACGTTATGGACTTTTATTATAACTTTTACTGTAAATTATATAGCAAAATGGAAATTAAACTAACCAATTACATCTAGACTTCCATACATCATATTATTATTAACCGAGAAAAAAGAAGGAGGCTTTCAAGTTGACTTTATGTTTTTTGCATGTTTGTGACGCGATTTCTCGGGCAATTTCTAACCGATTTTTATGGTCTTTTATAGAAAGATAGGGCACGATTCCGAGATGATCCTGCATTACTTTTATCACGATCTGACTAGTTATCTTGATAGCCGATAAACTTTTAAAAGTTAGGTGAAAAATGTATGCATTATTAAGTGTAACTCAAACTTATTTATGTTTAAATCTATTCCGAAAATAAAAAGTTTTTAATCAATATTTACCTATCAAGTTACTATAAGTAATTATTATTCGCCTTTATGGTCCAGCGGATATGACTGCACGAGGTCCAGGTGTTAATTCTTAAGTAGAGGAACAATAAGAAAATGAATAACTACTTCAACTTCCAATAAAAACTACGTTGCCCAGGTTGGATATGTGCCCGGTTGGCGATAGGTTTGCCATCTATCACATTACGGGACCTTTGCCTACACTTTCGAGGATACGTATTTCCTTAATCTACTTTTTCAACAAGTTAATACTACTTTCATTCAAACTCTACTTTGACTTAATTTTAATATCTACTTTGTTTGTTTTAAGGTTGACATAAGTATTTATTGCAATAAAAACAACTCTTGTGACTCCCATGAGATAGTTTATGGTGGTCTTCCGCAAGAACTAAAGGGCATATATTATGGCAAACAGTCCTATGGGCAAGTGTGAATACTTTCAACTTCCATGCACGTCTTCAAGCGCATCCGGTTACGTTGTTTCGTATCCGGTTACCAAAACTAATAGTTTTGGTAACCGGATATAATCTATGTATAAACACGTTATGATGAAAAATTTGTCTCTTAAAGAATTAATGTTAGAATTTGAATCATATAACATCGCTTTGCCTGTGTCGAGTTTAGTTTGACAGTTAAGTGGAACTCGACACACTTTTGACAAGTTTTGGCGCCATGAAAAAAGATGGCCGCAGTTTTTTCTTAATTATTGAATGTCGTTTTCATGTTGACCATGTCTGGAATTTTGATTCATTTTGATTAGTTAAAGTGCACAAGTGAAATAATCATAAAGAAATGAGTGCATCGTGTATCTCCTCGTTCCCGCTAAATCTTAATAAATGAACTTGAGTAAGGAGGCCACCGCTTTATTCAAATCCTTGACATGACTTTGTTTGACTAGTGACTTATATAAATAATTGAAGCCAAATTTTGACAAATCAGGTAACTTGATGCCAATTTCAACATGTCTGTTGACAGACTCCCATACCAAAAACTAAAATAAAAACAATAACAAAGTGTAAGGAAACTTAAGAAAATACTTTTGGCAGTGAATTCCGTGACACAACAAATTACTATTTTTTTCTTATATTGTAGATAACGATATAAGAAAAAAATAGTCATTTGTTCACTTTTGTTCTGCTAAAGTGCACATTATAAAGAAACTAGAGTATTGTGTTTTTTCTCGTTGCCACCAAATCTCGCTAAATGAGATTGAGTAAGGAAGTCACCAGTTTACTCAAGACCTAAGTTTATTTAACGACATCTGATGTTGAAAGTAAATAATAAGGAAATGAATTTACTGAAATAGAAGACATGGCAGCATGTCCTATAGGTCTTAGCCTGTCCCAAAAAGAGACAAATTACTTTTTTGGCAAATGCTAACGCTCATTACAAAAACTAACAATTTGTTTTATCATAGAACCAAGATAATATTATAATATAGTGATTATTTATTTACAAATCGAAAGTTTAAATCGAAATACATTTCATCATAAATAACATGTCCAACATACACACTTGTATAACTCTTAAATAAAAAAACAAGATATTGCAAGCGTTCTATTTGTTGACCGGTTAGTTTGCGCCGGCCAAGAACCGGCCCACGGTCGGCTGTTGCTCTGAAGACGATCAGCCAAGTGCAAGGCAAACAGCGGTTGCACGTAACATTACGATTACAAGAGAACAAGTTTCTTACTTTTACACTTTTTATATAATCTATAAATACTCGACTAGGTTTACTGTGGATTATCTCTCATACTCTGGCAAACTTCGACAAACCACAACAATATAATATTATATTAAACTTTTGGAAAAGAGTTTTGGCGCCATCGAGAGAAAAGATGGTCGAAGTTTTTTCATAATTATTGAATTTCGTGTTAATATTGAGTGAAATTAGTCAATTTTGGTGGCATTTTGTACAATTTTGTTCAGTGAAAGAGCATAAATGAAATAATTATTAAGAAATTGGCGTATCGTGTATTTCCTCGTTGCCGCCAAATCTCATTACAGAGATTGTGTAATAAGTGGAGAAAATCTCATTAGGCATATCTAATTGTTTATGTAAAAATTTTGAACTAAGGACTTTAAAAAAAATTGTGTGTGTACTTATGTACACGCGTTAGAAGTTATACTTCTTCGGCGTAATAAGATAAAAATCTTTTTAAAAATTTTATCTTTTGCCTTATTTTACATTTGTAGACAAAATGACACTAACCTTAGAAATAAAGAAATATTGTGAATACACATGTCAGTTCTCACGCAAACATACGTAGATGTCCTTACTTTTACTTTGTTCGTACCTTTTTTTGAAAAACTAAAATGTTATATATAGCTAACTTCATCATGTCGGTTTTTCGTGACGGTGTGCGCGCGCATCGTAAAAATTTACCCTCATCATTTTTTCCTAGCGCGCCAAAAGAAGTATAACTTCAAAAAATTGTCATGTGGTATGTTCAAAAATTTATTTAATAAGAGAGACACATAATTTAAATATTTAAAAAAGGTTTTTTTTCAGTGACAACAGTAACAAAAAATATTGTTCTGACTAATAGAGTTATTTTATTAGATCGTATCTATCTTATATTAGTTAGTTATATATATTATATATATATTAGTTAGATTAGGTTAGTATAGGATCTCTATGTTTTAACTATTTTTTTCTGAAATTTCTCAAAAAGAAGGCTTTTGTGTCTGTCTATTCATTGGAATAATAATCAGATCAGATCTTAAGTTAAACTTAACTGTACTGTTTCAATACTCACGACACACTTTCAAAAATATCACGTTGAGTTATTTTTTTAAATTTTTCCTTTATCTTTCTTAAGTCGAGAATTTTACATTTTCTTAGCTTAGAATATTCCCACGAAAGCAATTAACTTTCTGTACTCATTTTTGTTAAATATTCGTGTTAATGTTGTAATAATCGTAAAAATGTACCAAAACCATTATATTATATGGGTGTATCATGGCTTTTATACTATAACCAGGTACAAAAGTTATGGTTGCCGGGGAGTTTGTTTGGAAATTTTTTCTGATGTCTGGCTTTGAAAATGGTGGTAGTACAAGGCTGATAGGTTAAAGTCCTGGTTGCTGAGGAATTTTTTTGCCGTTTCTTCTCCTGACTGGCTAGGCTTGGAAACGGTGGTAGTTTATGGTAAACAGGGTTAAATTTGACTATAGATTTAAAATGTTTGGTAATAAATAATTAAACTGGTTATAAATATAAATAATTGTCTTTAAAGTATATGTAATTAAATATTAAAATATTTGTACTTTTTTGTCTGATTTTGGATTTGTCTGAAATACGGAACACAGATAGATTGTGACCTGGATTAACATAAAAGCTTCTTTTAATCTCGATCGCACAACGGGTTCCTGTGAAAAGACGGGCGAAGCCGCAGGCAACAGCTAGTGCGATACTGAAACCGAAACCGAAACTTTAGGTCAGTCACTACTTGAAAGTAAAATATAGATACATACCAGAGTACCCACTTTTAGCAAACGATGAAATGACAATATTTTCGATTAAACTTGACATCATTATAATATTAGTATTTCACATACATACACATTACATTACATACATCATTATAGTAATAGTAGCGAACAATCTGGGGCTACTTAATGATAGCAGAAACAATTGTAGTCAACAAACACCATAGATGTTATTGACGGACTGCTACCTTATGGCTAGAATCTAAGGTCACGTATGTTAATCTAGCAATACGACAATGTGCGAGAACACGACGGTAGGCATTGTGTATTAAAAAAAGTATCTTCACGCCCATATCCCCGAAGAGGTAGGCAGAGTCACAACCAGGGCACCTACAATAAACCGAAGACACTAAGTCCCACAATGTGATAGGTGGCAACCCTATCGTCAACCAGGCATGTGGTCTAGCGGTCCAGGTGTTGGACTTGCATGAGGTCCCGGATTCGAATCCCGGGTCGGCCAACAAAAATAAAATTGAGTTTTTCCAATTTTCTAATAAAAAAAATGTTGCTCGGGATAGGACATGTGCCCGGTTGGCGATAGGCTTACCACCTATCACATTGTAGGACTTAGTGTCTTCGGCTAGTCGTGGGTGCCCTGGTTGTGCCTCTGCCTACCTCTTCGGGGATATGGGCGTAAAGATGAAATGCCAATATCTTCAATTAAGTCACTTGACGTCATTACAATAATCATAGATAGATAAAACAATCATAGAACAAGCAGGGGCTACTCATGATGGCAAAAAACAACTGTCGCCAACAGACACCATAGATGTTATTGATGGATTACTACCTTATGGCTAGGATCTAAGGTCACGTGTGTAAATCTTTCATTACGGAATACGACAATTTCGAGACTTCAACGGTAAGCATAGTCTATAAATCGTCTAAGTCTACAAATATAAAGAAATAGCCCAATAAAAGCTTTAACCGAAGCTTATAGACTAACAATAGAAAATTATCAATAAGCGGTGATATTAAAGATACCGTTCGAAACTAACAATAGAAAAACCAATGAAAATATTGACGTCGAACCTCGTTTCTTTGAAGATTAACTGTTGTATGACATTTGACTTCAAGATATTTTATCACAACCAGTTAGGCAACGGGTTTTTTTATTTAGCGGATAGTATTACGGGAATAAACACGATATTTATTATATATTTTATATTAAAAGATAGTAAAAGGGAAGCGGATTTATTAAGTGTCTAATAAACACCATAGAAGTTAAGGTTGCTGATGACGCGGATCAAAACCACATTGGCAATCTTAGTCATGGCTAGGGTAGCTCTTCAGCACGGAACACGTTAACGGTGATCATTGACGTTAAAGTGGCAAAAATATGTAATACGTTAGCATCAATCTAGATGAGACGCTCCACAGAATTCTATCAGTTTTGATCGACTGCACTAGTACAAATTACTAATTTATCATCAGCGAGTAATGGGGTTTTTACATCCCAGCACTAAAAACACAAACACATAATACATAATTTGAGCATATACCTAATTACGAACTCAGCTTCTTTCGCGACTTACATCATACTAATATTATGAAATATCAGCCCGTCTTAGCCTTTGCATGGGTGGACAAACTTCAATGATATTATTATTTACTTAGATAAGTACACATAAAACATCTAATTAAAAAAAACATCAAATCGTTGCTAAGTTTTAAAGATCTAAGCACGTATCTAAGATACATAAGAACAAACAGAGCAAAGAGACTTCCTTTTATACTATGTACTATATAGTAGGTAAATAGTAATATAAAAGTATGTTTGTTCTTGCATGACAAAATGGACTGTAATTCATGACAAAATTTAAACGATTTTCACCATAGGAATATGTTACTTTTTGTCCCGCTGTCTCGACGAGTTATAGAAGATGTAACAGCTCATAAAAGCGAGCGAAGTCACGTGAAACTTGTAGTTGTTAATAATTAAATTGGCTTGTTCTCATTATCATGATCAATATAAAATTATACTAATTAACCGCATCACTCATTTCGTTTCTTACCTTAATTAATCAATAATCTGTCCGATGTCATGTAATAATGGCTAAAAAAATATAGAAATGAATCTTTTCCCCTTCGCCATCGCGTCACGTATTAATGGATGGAAAAATTTCGCTGATTGTTTTTTTGTTGTGTCAATATATAGTTAAAATATGTAATACACTAGCTGCCTGTTCCAGCTTCGGTCGGACGGTAATGTTTTTCTTCATAAATTGAGATGTAATCGGTCCTATCTTTCAAGTTGGATTAAACTGCAAACGGTGTGCAAATTTGATTGAAATCGGTAAAGTAGTTTAGAAGTCCATAGTGGACAAACACATGACACGTAATTTGTATATATTAAGATATATGTTAATATACAATACTAGAGGCCCGGTAGGTGCTTATGAATATGAATATGATATGAATTTAATATGATATGAATTTAATATATGAATATGAATTGATGGCATTAACAAAACCAAAATAAACAACTAAAAAAGTTTTAATATGACAGCACAATCCTCATCTGAAAAAAGTTTCATTTGACTGAAAAATACCCATTATTGACACAACGGTCTGCCACTTATTGAATTCATTTGTTACAAAAAATGTGATAAATGAAGAACCGCTCGACCGATTTTATGCAAACTTCACATAAACCATCTACTAAACAGTCAAAACAAAGCCTATAGGTAATTCCGTTCTTGAGTTATAAAATTACAACGAAAAGTGGCATTGATTTTATATATTATATACTAGCTGACCCAGCATACTTCGTATCGCTTGACATTAATGCTTCGACAGTAGCGCAGTCTGTCGGATCCGATGTGAAACTTTCTGAAATCAACAACTACTTATTATTAAAAAGTAATTAAAAAAAAACATTTTCCAGGATACCAAATTGTGAATCTAAACCATTCTCAAATTCCCTAGAACACATCGGTTTTATCGACATCGGTCCAGTCGTCTAGAAGGAGTTCACTGACATACACACTCACAGAAGAAATATATATACCTAGTCTTGCCATAAATATTGTAATTAAGAAAAAAAATATTTTTTTAAC
>NJDD01002887.1:0-16700 GCA_002245505.1 Calephelis nemesis
AAATATTTTTTTTCTTTATTACAATATTTATGGCAAGACTAGGTATATATATGTACAAGAATTGCTCGTTTAAAGGTATAAGATATAATATATAAAAATCAATTGCTGTTCGTTAGTCTCGCTAAAACTCGAGAACGACTGGACCGATTTGGCTCCTTTTGGTTTTGAATTATTTGTAGAAGTCCAGGGAAGGGTAAGAAAAAGGAAAAAACTTGCGAGAAAACTAAGAAAAACAACATTTTACTTTTTCCCATACAAACTGAGCGGGTGGAACGAAGTTCGCCGGAACAGCTAGTATTTATATATAAAATATTAGACTGTAATGATTGCATGCCATGAAAATGGTGAAATAGGATTTAACTATCGTTTTTGTAACATCTCAATGTAACCACCCTGTTTCCTGCAATAAATGATGATTATGATTACGATTATAAGACCACTGGTGGTAGAGTGCTGTGCAGTACCTAACTTGCCCGAGTAAAGCCACCGCCTTACCTGTTCCCTCCGCCATACTGACGGTCATGTTCCGGCCTAAAAGCTGATTACGTATCTTATTAGTGCTATCTCCTGTGACCAACAAACAAGTCATTTGACAGCTTTTTGATGTACACTTTACCCGGTGATCATTACTAAAATGATACGTAATCAGCCCCCTGGATGGTAGGGTAACCGGTATACTTGCACAATTTATATAACATTCCGGCCACAGGACAGCGACACACCTATAACATCTATAGGCCAAGATTGTCTCTTACCATCAAAACACCGACGCATGATTGGTTTACTTACTCCTTAAGTTTACTCCTTACGAAATGTATCTTGCAGCACACATGTCTCCTACAGCAGATTTAGTTATGTTAATTCTTCTTAAATTAGTATCATCGCAGACATTAGAAGTGTGATCCAAATAGTCGGTATTTTGATAGATAGCGACTCCTCCTGCACGGAGACTACGAAGTATCGCGCAGGAGGAGATCCCGAGAATGAGATGAGATATGCTGTGTAATGTATTCCATCTCATTCTTTTACACGTTCAACCCTACAGATATATATGTTTGTCTCTTTCTACGTAACGCCTCAACTTTTCGTGTTACATTTGATTTTACTCCTCATAAGATTTTCGTACCGGGCCTTATAACTCAAATCGTATCTAAAGGAGTAAACTCCAAAAAGAATCATTAAAATCGTTACGTATTTAGCCGAGTAATCGTGTAACAATATAAAAATAAAAAACGTATAGTCGAATATGGAACCTCCTTTTTTCGTTATCGTTAAAAATTATTTGAATGCTTAAAGCTTAATCTTCAACCCGTACGAATTAACTGTGTACCTCGCGCTGTGACGTCATTTGCCATTTTTAATTAATTTATAATTTTCTTATGTTTCTAAATTCTAAAATATTGTATTTATAACGGTAATAAAGATGGTATCGCTACTGAGCGCATCCCGCAGCGCGAGAGAGGTCACATTCTAGCGGTCTAATAATGTTAAATATTTAAAATAATAATCTAGTATACGATAGAGTGCTAGAGCAGCTTGTGGGGATTAGTTTATTTAGTTAGTACCAACGCCACCTGCATCTGCCGCTACAGATTCATTGATCGTCATTACCGTGTTCCATGATAGAAACTAGAGGAAAAGGTAATCAGCGGACTTCCACGCGCGGCCTAGTAAACATGGTAGGTAACTTTGAAAGGACCGGCCAATTTTTTTTGTAAGGAGGTAAAGCCTTAGCAATGCATTTTAAATGTTATTGTAAAAATAGGATTTATACTTTTATAATCATTCATTTAAAACAGTCCGCAAAAATGCTACACTTTTCACGCTATGTCATACCAGAGTTTAGTAAATAGTCTTTAGTCGTACATAGTACGAGTGATGACGTCACCAGCCTACAAATGCGACTGTCGGTGGGAACCAGTTGTATGATTTGTTTACATTTTAACCATGCACCTTATATTTTGCGTCTGATAAAAAATGTAATTTTTTTTTTCATAGATCGACCCTTGTACATAAGTCTGTTTGGATTTGTGGAATTTGTGGATTGGCCTACTTCTTCGAGCGTAAAGATACTAATTCTTTTAAAAACTAGTATCTTTCGTTGGTTTAACTAAATTTAAATATGAATGGTACAGTTAATTAATTAACCACACATACTCGACATAACAATTAAACTACACAGTTGGCATGTTGGCATGTAATTGAGATCCTTGCCAAAATTGTCCAAAAATTTGATCAATTTTAATTCAAATTTCGAATAATTTGTTTTTTTTTAATTAGACTGTGGTTAGAGTATTGATTTCACGGACAATGAAATAATTGAATCATTGCTGCTAATTAGAATTACAGAATATCATCTGAAGTAGGAAAGTGCCTTAGTGTGACGCTCAATGGAAAATATTCATTATAATTATAAGAAATTTCATGTGGGCGCTTGCTGAGTAGGTGAAGTACCAAATATGGTATTTTCCATATGACACATGAGTAGAAAAACATAAATTTTCCTTTCGTGAGCAATTTAGACTTACACCTTATTTTCTCTTGTAGGTATGAATTAGTATTAGGCAGTAACTCGTTTCATGCTGGAGCTTGGAGAAAATGATTTTTCATTCATAATTTAGATAAAAGTAAAACATGTTTATTTTTTATTTTTTTTATTTTTATGATATTGGAAGGCAAACTAGCAGACGGATTTCCAGTTGGTAAGAAATTCACGCCGCCTAGAGACACCAGTCTTTATAAAGCATCGTTAGTGTTTATAAATTCTAATTAAGATGAAGCTTATATACCAAAAAATGATAGTACATATTTTTTGTAACCTCTAAAAGCATTCAAATTAAACAAAAAAGAGTTAACAAAAATATCTCAGAAGACTTTATTTTTAGACATTAACAGGGAAAAATTTAAAAAATCGAAAACCCTTCTTTAGCCAAATCAAATTAGATTCTAACTTAAGCTAAAATTAGACAAAACATCATAGAAAAATAAAACATTATACACATAAAAGGTAAAAAACTGAATACAAAAAATAAAAAGATTTTTACAAAATATAATAAAGGGGCCATTTAAAGCAAATGAATGATAGCCATACGACGTTAGTTCACACTTGCGTTTATTGCATTGTTTATTTTTAATTATCTCTTGTATAAGGTATTACAGAAAAAAAACAAGAGTTCTATTATCATATCAATAAATAAATGAAAAAAGTAAAAGTATCTTCACGCCCCGAAAATTAGAAAAATACCCAATTTTCTTTTTGTTGCCCGACCCGGGATTCGAACCAGGGACCTCATGTAGTCAAGTCCAATTAAGGCGATTAATAAATGATAAATATAAATAAATGAGATAAACAAATAGGTATGTTAAGTCAAAAGTGTGAGGAACGCGGGTGTGAAAAAACGATAGATGATATTATAACATTTTAGTTTTATGCATAAAACTGACCAGTCACTGAGAATCAGTCAATTTACACGTTGTTTGGAGTCAACACTTGTACTTATCCACTGTATACTTTATTTTTATATTATATTATATACTTTATTATTTATATACTTATATTATATACATATTATATACTTTCTCATATTAAAATGTAGTAATATGTGGGTACCGTCAGTAACATCTAACCAAATAGGTATTGAACGTTAAATCAAAACAGTCCTTTTTATCTTTGGTTTCAAAGCCCTGATGATGCTGTAAACAGTGAAACCAGTTGGCTAGAAAGTAACAGAAAGTGCTAAATAAAGTATACAGTGGATAAGTACAAGTGTTAACTCCAAACAACGTGCATATACAATGGAATTCCACCAAGTGCCGACGATAGCAAGTATAGATTCTATAAGTCAATTTGTTATTCTAGGAATGGGTAAATTAGATCACTTCAGTTGAAGAGTTTTCAACACCAAAGTAACGCCATCTAGCGGGTTTCACTAACGACCTGTAATGACAATACATAATTATTCGATTTTTTTATTTTATTTCATATTTGGATAAATGAGGTTTTTTTATTATATTTGGAAGAAAAATAAGTTTACCGTCTACGTTATCCTCCGAACCGGAACACGACATCGGCAAGCACTGACGTTGTGGCGGCACGAATATATAAGGCGGTGGTATCAATCCGAAACTCTACCACTTAGTCAAATGTCACGGAGTTAGTGACGGTAAGCCTATGCTCGCCTTTTACGGGCTGCCTGGCAGGAAGGCAGATGGTCTATTTTGCAAAGGAGCCCGGACCTACACGGAGTAAATTGTTTTTGAATTTGAACAAGTGAGGTTTTGGCAGGATCGAGAGAAAACATGGTTGCAGTGTTGTTAATTACCAAATTTAGTATAAGATTGAGTAACATTAGAAAATTAGTATTAACAAAGAAATTTGTACATAATTTCTCGATGCCACAAAATCTCACTCGACGAGCTCAAATACTAGCACTGACTTTTCTGTTGACGTTTGACTTTGTTAATTGTTATCACTTATCACAATATTCTATGGAAGAGAGGTCCACTAGAGAAAGTCAGCATACTTTAAAATGACAATAGATCTTTGTTGGGAATGTAACCTCCAGTAGTATTATATCTTCATGGTGCCGACACACAAAAAAATATGTAACATTCAAAAATTTCATTTGGGTTTGGACATTGATATAATATTGTAATAGTTTCAACGACTTTTAACTAAAAACAACCCTCCAAACGACCTACCCAGTAACCACAACGCAGCACCAAGTCGAGGTACGGCCTCCCGGGAGACACATGCCTTATTGCTGGCGTTGTAGGGAACAGTCCAATCCATTTAAATAATGATGTCTCGGGCTGAGCACTCTGCTCAGTCCACAAAGTAGTAAAAACCGCGAGGTTAGAAACATTAAAGCCATTTTAAAAAAAGGGTAGTTGCACTCCGGGAATGCTGGCAAAAGTGAAAACTTGAATATTAACGTTGTGCATTTTTGATGTTTTGGAATGGTTAGGGGATAATTTTGCATGAACTGCTTTAATTATCACTATGAAAGTACTATCATTTATGTGGTAGAATACAATATTCATTAATTGCGCTATCGTACACAAACATGACAACACGAACATTCGCGCAAGCGCCTTGTGCCCTCTAAACGAAACAACAGGCGCAGGCATACAATTTACGTTAAAAAAAGAGAGGGGGATACTTCCTCTCGTACGCCGCGTCGCGGCGGCTCTTCACTCTCCATACGTTTTACGAATTTTCAGATCACGTGTCCTGACTCAAGTTTAGAAAATTTTACCCATTCCAAAAAAGTGCGCAACGCCGCTAAAGAACTTTTCACTTCAATAAAATTAAAATAAACATTTTTGAAGTCACTTGGCAGCAGTCAATAATTACTAATTTCAGGCTCCTATCTTTAAGAAACGAGTCGTTTTGCTTACGCACAATAGAGTACGGAATCGTAACATTTAGATCTTAACCCTTACCATGGGTATATCACGTTAAGATCAGGGGGAGGGAGGCAGTTAGCAAAATTCCAAATTTTAGGCAGTATAAATTTCACTTGCAATATTAATATTTCTTTTAAATTACGAATAGTTATCTCAATTACAAATAGTTAAACTTAGAGGACATTGTTTAATGCCCGGTTCCTATAATCAACGAATCGTAATCCGTCCGCTAAACCATTCGTAGTTTGTTCAAAAGTAACGGAGCGTTACCAATATTTTCAAAAAATGTTTAGAATCAATAGTCGGAAACGAGCAACCGTTGTTAGTAATCGTATAGTATAGTATATAATAAATAGTAGTATTAAGCGTACAAAATACTACCATCCGTAATCAAAACGACTCGTTTTTTGAATATAGGAACCGGGCATAAGAGAGCATGAAGAAGCGTACGCATTGCCACAAGTTGGGCAAAGCACAGGAATTGCAAATGTTATGAACATTTGCAATTCTTGTGCTTTGCCCAACTTATATCTGCTTTGATAACGGTGATCAGTTTTATTTTATCTGGTGTACCGACTTTAGTTAGCGAATAAGGCAACTTTTATAATGGTAACAACTGTCCCCACTGATGTAACTGTTACGTCGCAGTCTTATGTCTTTATATCTTGGCCACTCGAGTAAGTATACTTTCTATCCCACAGTAACGACGATATATTTATCGTGAAAAAGTGCTAGACGGTGGTACCAATTCGAAAAGTTGTTGCACAACAGACACTATAAGACTCCTAGTAAAACAATTCAGTTACTAGTGTGTGGTGGGGTCGTTTCATCCGACGACTGCTGGTTAGTTACTTCTTTAGAAAATTATAAGCAGCTTACCGTTTATAGCCACCGTCTTCGCGACAGCGGCGTCCGAAACGTGTGTGGCGAGCGGGGGGAGCGGGGCGTCCGGAGCGCGGGGGGAGAGTGGCGAGAGAGGCGGCGGCGCTTGCGGCCTGTCGCACCACGTCGGGCACTCGCTCCACTGCACAGTGCTGATTGTCACTTACACCGAAGGTAACTTTGGAACACCCTCCCTCAAACCTCAGTTACAATTTATGAACTTTTCAGAAACCAACATCACATTAGCAAATATGTGTTACGAATGTCGATAGGTAGTGGTTGATTAGTTTTAATCCTTTAGCCCATTACCCCATGTGACCGTTCTTTTCCATAAGACAGATCCACAGCCTGCGTATTTTTTTTTAAATCAATTATCATCGCCTCTGTGGTCTAGCGGTTCAGGTGTTACACTTCATTGCAATATCGATTCCGGGGACAACAAAAAATTTGTTTTTCCGATTTTCGAATAAAAAAAATCTTGCTCGGGATTGGATATGTGGCCGGTTGGCGATAGGCTTGCCACCTATTACATTGTGGTACTTAGTGTCTTCGGCTAGTCGTAAATGCCCTGGTTGTGCCTCTATCTACCACTTACAGGATATGGGCGAGAAGACTTTTAAAAAAAATACTGACAAAATGATAATGATAAAAAAAGTTTTAAATCTGTCATACAAGAAAGACTCTTTAATTTAGTCACACTAACGTGTCTTCATACTAGTGTCCTTGAAGAGATACATCCAGACGAAGGTACTTAGTCTCACAATATGACAGCTGACAAACCTATCGCCAACCGGAAACTTACGCGATCGCGGGTAAAAATAGTTTTAAAGAAAATTTGCTGTTTACCCGCGCCTTTTTCGTACAAATTTCGTGTACATTACCCCAGCTAGAAAGTAGCACCTAGACTGATATGAGAGGGACAAATAATTACTGCTCGATGTGCTGTAAATGTGCGCCGAATAAAAATTTTGTGCATGTTGTCGTTTTGGAAATAAACGGAAAAAACACTTCTAGCTGGGGTAACGTTACCCCAGCAAGAAAAATCTAAACTAATTATCGGAGAGTTAAAAATTGTGTATGAGCACAGAGCTTATATTTGTGCGAATTTGTGCGCTCAAAAAAAAAAGGTTTTCGAGATATTGCGTTTCCTGCTGCGGTAACGTTTTGCAAAATCGTGTATCTCAAAGACTGTTATATGTGCGCATGTGGAATAAACACGCACAAATAGCACTTAATTTGTGCGTATTTGTGACAAAATTAGATTTAAAAAAATATTTAAAGTTTTCAAGTAATCGCGTTTTTTACAAAAATCAAAAAAAAATCGTAGCACCTAAATGAGAAAATATATAAGGTCACCGAAAACTGCATTCGGTTCTTCTTAACGTGTATATTTACCATATAAAAAATCAAAAGCTTACATACATGCGTTTTAGAATAATATGAATTAGTCAAAAAACGGCGTTCTAACTTTGACGTGACTGCACAAATTACTGTCTCAACTTAAGATGTTTAGGTGTTAACAAAAAATTAGTGCGTTTAGTCAATTAATATGTAAGATAAATATCTAGTGTGAAATATTTCGCATTAAGTAAATATAAACAAAAATCGAAAGAGCAACGTAAACACTGGTTATCCGACCAAATTCGAATGACTACAAAAAAGCGGCGTTTTCATACATACTAATGACCTTATTTATTGAACGTATTATAGCAGGTACTGACATACTAAAAACTAAACTATGACTAAATTTAGGGAACTAATTAAAAAATGCATTCTGTTACTATATGAAATTAAAGACCTTGTACGTATGATTATTAACATTTTTATTTTCTTAATAATTGTGATTCTAAAAGTAATCATGAGATCACAGAAAAAAAATCTTAAGTGTAAATATTTAAAAACAAAACGTTCTTGTAAGTTATTTGTGCCTTGTATAGTTAAAATCACAGATCAGTTTCCATTTAAAAATTGAGATTGGTATCGATTACGATATACCTATTTTAAGCATACGTTTATACATACATATACGTACATTACGCATCTATACATAGTATAAAGCAAAGTCGCTTTCCGCGTCTGTCTGTATGTATGTATGCTTATATCTTAAAAACTACACAACGGATTTTGGTGCGGTTTTTTTAAATAGGTGTGACCTTGAGGAGGTCTACACAAGAATTGCGTGAGAAAAAAAATAAAAGAATGTCATAAAGAAAGAATCTGTATTGCACCCAATTAATGGACCATTTAATTGGTGGTAGGTCGAAGGTTCTTGGGAAACCTTATAATTGATATATGGTAGGTAAAGGGAGAATGAGAGCCTTAACTTTGGTGGATCCTTGTTTAACGCTCGGAGCAACCCCCGACGAAGTTCCAACCAGATTGCCGTGCGTTGTTCCAACCAGAGGGAGTTAATGTGGTCCGATCTCTTGCAGGTTTGTTAGACAATGGTAGGGCTAGGGTAGTTAGCCTTACCGTAAGACCCTAAGACGGGTGTATTTAGGTTTCTTTTTTTTTTTATTTATTTATTTTTAAGTTTATTGGCTAACTGTAGCCTTATATGACTAGTAATTGTTGCAAAGGCGTCCTCGCTCGTAAGGTCCGAATGTGTCGTGACGCCTCGTGTTTGTTGGGCTTTTATACGTCGCGCTCAAATCTCGGGGAGGGGGTGTAAGAGGGGGCATCGTACGATGCGTTGTTTTTCTGTTTTTCTAGGAACGTTGGTGGTTCTTATGGAATGTTCTTTATAAGTACCCACAACGTGACATAGGTAGAGTGATTCAAGAGGAAGGTTTATATGTATAATAACATGCTTCATATATTAGAAAACATTTAATATAGATCAATGTAGCCCTGTACAACATGTAAATTAAACTAATAGTTTCGGAGATATTACAGGTTTAAAATATAGGGACATCGCGGTTGCGGCGGTACCAGCTGGCCGCGATGCGTGCCCATGTCTATAAATAGCGCGACGAAGCACGCGCCTTTTTCATAGGACTTTGTAATTTGCCGCTGCGTCTGTCTGTCTGTTCACGATTCACTCGAAAAGTACTGAACGGATTTTCATTCGGTTTTCAACAATAGATAGAACAATTCTTGAGAAAAGTTTTAGTGTATAGCAAGTTTATGTTTTGTACTAGCCAACGATATTACAACGATATTGGTTCAATATGTCGGTAAAAAATAAGCCCATCGGGAGCTTTCCTCGAAAACGCTGCCAAAATCTTTTGCGTTTTAACAAAACAATGTATGGTGGGATTTTTCCTCTTCGATGATCTCAAAAAAAGGAAGCAGTGGTATATGTCTATCTTTAAAGAATAACCCACAATAACCGTTTTTTTGCGTTTACTTAAAACAGTAAAATGAAGGGTTACTTTAAAACATATTTTTAACAATACAGTATTAACCCTTAATCAAATAAATCTGTAAGATACGTTATGCGTGTTATTTAGATCAAAATTGCCTTTTACACTATCAAAAAAAAACTAATGAGTTATCAAAAAGTTAAAATCTCCTTGCGCGAAATTAAATATCGTTGAAGCGTAGCAAAGACATTCGCGCTTACTGCATCCATCCATACTGACATCCTGACATCCAGACATACTCACAAACTTTCGCATTTATAACATTAGTAGGATTTTTATTCTTGAATAACCGAAGCGAAGCGAGGGCGGGCGGCTAGTTTATGGTATTAATAGGATAGGATAGGATGATATTATGTATTGTTTTCGAATGAAATAATATAACTTATGAAAAAATTTATAGGTAAGTATCGTCACGCCCATATCCCTGAAGACGTAGGCAGAGGCACCTACAACTAGACACTTAGTCCCACAATGTGATAGCTGGCATGCCTATCGCCAACCGGGCAATATATCCAATCCCGAACAATGTTTTTCTTATTAGAAAAATTGGAACACACCAACGTTATTTGTTGCCCGACCCGGGAATTGAACCCGGGACCTCGTGCAGTCAAGTCCAACACCTGGACCGCTAAACCACAGAGGCGATATAAAAATGATATAATGTTGAAAATTGCTCATAATAAATTACAATCAAAATCATTATTATCCAAAAGATTAGACAAATATTTTTTTGACGTCAAAACTGCAACTGTTTGTTTACCAACTTATGACCAAAGTACGCACTATGATTATTTTATTGACAATAGAGCGACGTTTAAATGTATCTGTCTGTGTCACACTACGACTGTACGCCTATTACCTGTCCAGCTCTCTCCTACATAAACGTTAGATGGCACGATGTAGATACGCGGCGACAGCAAGACGAAAATAATTTAATGGAATCTTCTATTAATTATGAAAAACTTAGTCTTAATATGTCTTATTTATGGCTTAAGTCAATTTCTACAGACTTAATGTATTTTTTACTGTTGTTTTAAATGTGTTTTTATTGTTGTTGGCTCTTTCACTCGTAATTTAACCAATCTAATTTATGTTTATAAAATGTGTACTATTTGTACAAATGTTACTAATCTTCTGTATGTTCGTTCACAAACAGTATGCAGAATAAGTGTGCTGAATGTATTTTATTTAAACTTGGGATGAAGAACTTTTTACTAATAACTTTTTTTAAATAAATAAAGTATTTATTTTTATTACAATTTTCGACTTTCAGTGTACTCGGGCGTATTAAGTTTCAATCGGTTAATGAGTTAAGTTAAGAAGGCCATCAGTATGTATGAAAACGCCGCTTTTTGTAGTCATTCGAATTTGGTCGGATAACCAGTGTTTACGTTGCTCTTTCGATTTTTGTTTATATTTACTTAATGCGAAATATTTCACACTTGATATTTATCTTATATGTTAATTGACTAAACGCACAAATTTTTTGTTAACACTTAAACATCTTAAGTTGAAACAGTAATTTGTGCAGTCACGTCAAAGTTAGAACGCCGTTTTTTGACTTTAATTCATATTATTGAAAAACGCATGTATGTATGCTTTTGTTTTTTTTTATGGTAAATTTACACGTTAAGAAGAACCGAATACAGTTTTCGGTGACCTTATATATTTTCTCATTTAGGCGCTACGATTTTTTTTTATTTTTGGAAAAACCGCAATTACTTGAAAACTATAAAAAAAAAATTAAATCTAATTACAAAATCTTATCACAAATACGCACAAATTAAGTGCTATTTGTGCGAGTTTATTCCACATGCGCAAATATAACAGTCTTTGAGATACACGATTTTGCAAAACGTTACCGCAGCAGGAAACGCAATATCTCAAAAACCTGAAGACGCACAAATTTTATTTTTAGCGCACAAATTTGCACAAATATAAGCTCTGTGCTCATACACAATTCTTAACTCTCCGATAATTAGTTTAGATTTTTCTTGCTGGGGTAACGTTACCCCAGCTAGAAGTGTTTTTTTTTTTGTTTATTTCCAAAACAACATGCACAATTTTTTTATTCGGCGCACATTTACAGCACATCGAGCACTAATTATTTGTCCCACTCATATCAGTCTAGGTGCTACTTTCTAGCAGGGGTAAAGGACACCAAATTTCCATCCCCCACTATAATCCTTTGTGAGCCAATTTTTGAAAACAGCAGCCTACGATTATATATGCATCTTAACCTATATGCATATCAAATTACATTAAAATCGTCCTAGCATCCTATGCCGTGAAAGCGTAACAAAAGCCAGAAAGTCAGACCTTTCTGAAGAAAACTCTGGAATCGAACCAGATCCCATGTAGTCAACGCCAACAGCGGGCCACTAGACGACAGCGGCTATCAATCACATTAATGTATACTCTGATTTCAATTCGTCATTTTGAATTTGTCATTCGTCACGTTTGACTACTTAACCTTGTCACAATAGAATAGATTAAAGGATTTCCCAAATTTCTTTAAAATACGTTCACATTATGTCAAACTGACAGAAAGAAACACTAGTAATCATGTTTTTAATCTGGTATATATTTAAGTACTTCTTTGTAAAGGGATCGTAGACTTACACCCATAACACAAGCAAATCATTTGCTTATTTCGGGGTTTTGATAAAAAAGTGTCTTCACGACCATGCCCAATCAGTGGTAGGTAGAGACACAACCAACGACTAGCAGATTACACTAAGACCCTCAATATGATAGGTGGAATTGCCAACCTGGCACATATCAATTCCCGGGCAACGTTATTATTGTCCGAAAATTTAAAATACACATTTTCGTTTTTTTTGACCCGGTGATTGAACCCGAGACGGAACGCTGGACCGCTAGGCCAGAGGCGATTAAGAGGTTAGATTAGTTTGTGCTATTTGTCTGAGGATAACGATTTATTTTCCAACTTCATCATATAGATAAAATGTTCATCACTGTACTGATCCTGCCTAGTTTCATCTCGACTAACCAACTTTTTACTCTTTTTAACTACACTAACTTTTTTTACATTTCTTTCTTTATGGCGGTAACTGTTCCATAATTCATCATAGCACTCGATAACAAAGATTTACTGACGGTGCCCGCCTGATCTAATTTTACCGCCACCTTCTATATAGGGAAAATAGATAAGGCAGTACATAACTACTTACAAAAAAATAATACAAATAATGTATAAATTTGATTTATTACAAAAATACATATCTCCAACCTCTCCCTTACAACTAAAAACAACGCACACAACATCTATTCAGACTTTTCTCTTTATACAATCATTTAGGCTAAATAAACTTAATTAGCTATAGTACATGTTATATACATATATTATAACACATAATAACATCCACCCATCATTTATACGTGCACTTTATTTCACAACAATGTCCGCTAGCTTTGTTTTACTTCACCAGACATTTATTTAACATTTATTTGGGAAGTTTTTACTGTGCGCTAATTTCCACACGTAACATTATATAATATATTGAAAAAGCAAATCCTGTGTATATCTTACACTTTAGTATGGACAAAATGTTTATATTCTCATAGTCTTTTACTACTAAATTTTTTTAAGTTATTCACCACAAAAAAACCGATGTACGTTTTACGAAACGATTTACAAAAATACGCCACTGTCTTAGAGACAACAGGAAGTCTGAACAGATGTAATGTTCCTTAATTAGTCAGCTTTCAACAACTACAACTAATTACTAAACTAATCAAATAATACAACTAAATACATTATAAGTCACATAATATTGGAAAGTATTAAATCGATTTTAAAAAGACGAAACTCTCTATTGCCAACCAATAGAGTAAAAAACCCAGTGTTTGAGATTAACCAATACCAGCCATGATAAATACCTAAAAACGCAATTGATTTTAGAATCAAATTAATTTTCAAATCAGTTGAAACATTTTTTAAAAATTATCATCCAAAATTTACTAACGAGCCAGAAAGGAGAATGTTATAGTTCCTTGCATAACAACACACCACTGTCCCTGTCAAAATCGATTTAATCATTTAGATAATTAAATAAAATTATTAAAACGTTAAACGATAATGTCCATAGTAACTAGGAATAAGAGCATAAAATATATTTAAACATGCACATTAACGTTATTACACTACGATTTTTGTAAAAAGGGACAAGTTCGTCCTTTTTTCTTTTTCTACAATAACCAAATTAAATTAATTAAACATTGATCAAATTCGAGGATAGTTTTATCCTTTATGATATTATTTATTTAAAAATGGACAATAGCGCTTAACATATTATACAGGACAAAACAATATAATTAAAAATTTATAAACATAAATAATAGTAATTACATTGTGTGTATCCATTCCACTAACTTCCGACAAAACACAGCATGTACTACTATTGGAGTTAGGCACAGTTTCAACAGTTTTATACATTTACTACCCACTTTGCTATCTACAAATCGATTTTCTTTGTCTGTCAAAATAGAGAATACATCCTTAGTAATCTCGTACGAAATGTATGTGAGGTACTAAAAAACCCAAATTGACTAATTATATAACTTTTATGACCAGGAGTGTTACGGTACGCTTGTAAAACAATATCATTTTAATAATACTAATTGTAATAAAAAAAGACATTATTTTGTAAAAGTATTATGCAGAAAAGAACAAATTGTGATAGGAACTAAATATGTCATAATGATCAAATAAAATATTACAATAGGAGAGAATCGCACAGTCTATTGCGCATGGTGATGCGTCGCCACACCGTGCACACTACTGCACAAAGCGTAGCGACGCGTCGCCGCGCCAGAAATCGGTTTAACGTTTTTTTATATATTATAGGAAGGCAAACAAGCAGACGGATTTTCTGATGGTAAGAAATTCACGGCGCCGTGAGACACCAAAGATGGTAATGGTGCGTTGCCAACCCGAGGTCAGGATGTTAGGCCTCGAGCAAAAGTAAGTTAATGTGCGGCTATATATGTTTCAAATCAATAAACAGGCAGCCATTCGGCACACGAATTTCAGAATTAAAACCGTAGCGTATTTAATATGTATGCTTTGTTATGAGAACGAGTACTAAATTGCATCACATCAGATCAACCTCAAAACAGATTATATATTCTAAGATTTCACTATGGAAATTTACGGAGACCTATAACTAAACGCTTATAAAGCGAAGTAACTAATTTTAGTCGTTCCCGCGTTTCAGATTACGTACGGAAAATCTCTAAAACTAATATTTTGTTAAACTCCTCTACAAAGACTTCTTAACAAATTTATGTAAATGAGTAGTAGTAGCATAAAAAGTTTTCGTTACTCCGGACAAACGCAAAATATGGACTACAAATATATTTACTCTTTTATATTAAGTCTGAAAGAACGAGACAAATAAATTCTTGAATTATCGTATCGTTCTTAAGTTAAGTATTTTAACATGAGATGTGTGCTCGAAAGTTAAATGTAGTAACATATCAGTACAAATTGGTAGTATCAAATCAATACATCGATATATCCAGCGGTGTATGTGTGTGTATGTGCGCTCACCCGGCGTGCTCGGGATCAGAATCTGCGTTTTCATCAGCCTCTTCTTCCTCATTTTGCCCTCCTGTAATGTATAACATAATTTTAAATTATATTATCTACTAGCTGAGATCGCGACCTTCGTAGTCTTCATTTGGTGACGTAACGACAGCAACGCCACCTACTAGGATCTACAGTATTTTAAAACCATCCTAGAACCCAGTGCAATATTGCTGCAGGAGCCGGAGAAGTTAGGCGACTAACACATGCACAGAAGATTTAAATATGTAAAGTATTACTGGAAGATGTTTTTATTTCGATCTATTTCTACGTATCAGTATCATTGACTTCTAGGCTTCGTCAATACACGATATACTACGTATTTCGTAATAAAAAAATACTGTATGTAATGTACTGTAATAATAAGTCTGTTGATTTTTTTTTGTTTTTTTTTTATTTTCAGTAGATAAATGGATTTGTAATCATTTAGGATAACCAATCTGTAATTAAGTAAGTTAAATTATTGTAGCAATCAATAATAAAAAAAATATGTTTTCCTTGTATTTTATTTTATAACATTACTAAATTATTGAAATTACTTCATTTCATATTTATACATTTTAATGGAAGACACGACCACGCGTTGCTGTGGCTAAGGTTTTAGTTATATTAAAATATTATTATTATACGTTAAGATGTAAGTAAATAAATAAATATCTCTCTGTACAAGTCACACAAATTGAATCTAACCCCAAAGTTATCCCATCTTTTAAATTGGACCAAACAGAAAAAATGTACCAATTAAATTAAAAACAGTTAACTAGTTCAGGAGTTCATCGCCGATAAACAATGTGGTGAGTAATTGATATATACTCGTATTAGGATTAGATAGCAAATGTTTACTACTTTAAATATTTTTACAGAAATAACATTACGTACTACATAACAATGTGACAAGTATAATTCATTTGGAGGTAAAGTAGATGGTAATACTGAAAGATCAAACTATCATCTTATAAGTAATCACTTTTTCCGCAACTATACGAAGGACAAAGAAAGCTATTCATTCATTGATATTATTATTTAACATGTATGTAAAACCAATACACTTCTAACACTACAGATAAAAAGACAATAATTAAGCCTTAACGAAACAGTCGATTTCTCCTCGATTCAACTATTTGTTCAAATTTCAATTTATTATTTATTACCTGGCGGGTTGTTCGAGTGTCCATTTTTTTTGTTCATATTAAAATACTGTCTAAAGCAACATTTTCAACCAGCATGTAAATTTAAAAATGGCATATTGTTAAGTATTAAAGTAGGTCCTGTAAATGTGAGAAGATGGCTTTCATTGCAAGATTTTCTTCTGTTGACAACACTTGTAAATGTAACACATGTAAATGTACGTGTGTGTGTGTGTGTGCGTGTGCGAATGCGTGATCAGGCGTGCACTCACTCGGCCTGCGCGTGTAGTGCCTGCGGGCGGGCGG
>NJDD01002887.1:34562-45802 GCA_002245505.1 Calephelis nemesis
CGCGAGTGCGTGTGTCACCTCTGACTCTATGAAGAACTGCACGAGGTCGCGCACGAGCGGCGTGTTGGGCGGGCGCAGCTTGCCGCGGCGAGACCGCTGCGGGCCGCGCTCGGCGTCGGCGCGGAACAACCGCACGTTGAGGNNCCGCCGCCACGGCCTGCCACGACGAGTACACCAGCTCGTACACGTTCTCGCAGTCCTTGTCCGTCAGCACGTCCGGGTGCATCCTGCACACATAATGACACCCTTGTACAGGTCGGTTAACTAAAGCTGGCACGTTTACAGTACTCACACTTATGCAATTTCACTACAAGGGATGTTCAAAATAAAAGATTTTGATTCAAAGTGCGACTCGACAAGGCCCGTGTTCAGAAACTGATCTTAGTTAGGTAAACCACGCTGTATATAAAAACCGTAGCAAAAGCAAAACAATAACTGTCCCTTTCACACTCATAAGCTTTGACCGCGCAAGAAAGAGAAGGGCAGGCTTTTCATGGTGCGACTTGACGTGACGTCACGCCGCGCGCTTATTCACAGACGCTACACAGAGACAACGTGTAAATGTGTTGTATGTGCCAGGTTTTGAACGCCTAAAGCAGTATTATTTCCATCTTACTAAATGTACACCTTTATTATCAACTTTATGTATACGTCATAAGGTTGTCTTTCTCCAATGACAATAAGTATTATTGAAATAATACTGTTATAAGAGCTTATGGTAACCCCCCTGTACTGCGCTCTCACCTGCATTTTGAAGAATATAGCCCAACTGCTTCCTAACAAGCAGCTCGTAAGGAAGCTTACTAACACCATAACACATCAAATTGCAGGCATGACAAATTTAGCATGCTAATAATTCAACTTTGACAGAAATAAAAAACATATGCACTTTTTTTACAACATTTTTCCCCGTGTTGGTCCAGGCTCCTTTGTAGAATAGACCACCTGCCTTCCTGTGCCAGGCAGCTCGTAAAAGGCGAGCATACGCATGCCGTCACTTACACCGTGACATCTAACTAGGTGGAGGACTTTCGCAGCGACTCACCCGGATTGGTACCACCGCCTTACCTATTCCTGCCGCCATAATGTCATGACGTGTTCCGTTTCGGAGGGTAAGGTAGCCGGTAAACTTACTTTTGCTCATGGCCTATAATCCCGGCCTCAGGTTGGCAACGCACCATTACGACCTTTGGTGTCTCTGGGCGACGGGAATTTCTTACCATCAGGAAATCCGTCTGCTTGTTGCCTTCCAATGTCATAAAAAAAAAAAAAAAAAACGTACAGATTTTGGCGTTATAAAAAATAATTGAAAATCAATATGATGTAATTACATAATTTAGGTGCAGAAAACTGCAAAAAAATCCAATTGCAATTTAAAAATTATGTCTTTTGAGTACACACATATTAAGTATTTTCTGGCGATTTTCATGGATTTCCATAATAACATATGTTGTTTATTAAATAAATATTTTAAATCTGTTTCAAAATGGAGGAGAAATTAATAAACATTGTTAAAAAAATCAAAGACTATACATCCTCCTTTTTTTTGAAATTAATTACAAAACGAATTATTTCCTGCCATTTTAAAATGATATTCTAAAGAAAAAATTAAACTAAAATAAGAAATAAATCGGATCACTTTGAAATATTATTAAACACACTTACTTGAGTATAGCAATGACTAATTTTACAGCATGGACGGCCACCTCGGTCTCCTTATCCAGCGTCATGGATACAATGCGATCCTTGAACTTGGAGGTAAATAACTCTAGTTTGCCTTTCAACTCTTCACATTCGTACAGAGGCTGAAGTGCTTGCAAACACCGTAATCGTACCTCACCAACCTACAATACAGTGAGATATATGTATATAAAAATGTGTATATATAAAATAAATATATAATGTATATATATGTATATAAATATGTATATATATATAATGTGTATATATAATATAGTATATATGTACATATAAAAATGAGATATATGTATATAAACAATTACATGTAAATGGATAATTGCAGTGCAATTTTTTTACACTAGTGTAAAAAACATAAGATTACTTAACATTTAGTGTCAAAATTTTTGGCAATTCTTTTATACTGATTCAAGATAATATTTCAAAAATACCTTTTGTATTACCCATTAAAGTATAAACCCAGACCCCTAGCTAGCAGGATACACAAATTTACCTTGTCATGGAGTGTCCAACCAATATACTTCAAGTAAAGATCATCAAGGAAGTGAGAGGGGAACTTTTCCATCCAAATCCCAATCTCAGCCATAGTGATGGCTCTGATATCTGGCAGAGTGTCCCTGTTGATAATGATTTTTACATATTATAATTACAAATATTAGATTGCTGCCAAATATTATGTTGTTATTCTAAACTTAATATTATGTTGTTATTCTTAACTTACTTTAAGTTAATTTCAAAATTGACAAGTAACCTAATCTTAAATCAAAGGCATATAGTTTGAAGTATCATTAGCAATTTAGGAGAAAAACTGACGGCATAAATAGAATTGTTACTTAAATATTGTGTTTAGTAGAAAGGTTTATAGTATAAACCAGAGTATCCTAAACTATGGGTGAGTCCACCCACTTGTGAGTCGCAAAAGCATATTGAGTCGGCCATATCTGTAGAATAACACAACACCCTAAAGATAAAACACCACAAGACAGACAATTTAATTTTTCTAATTTTGATGTAGTTATTTAATTAAGAGTTAATTAAATAAATAAATTACTAAAATTATAAAATAATGTGTTTGTGGTAACAGTTAAGTGTCCTAGAGGTGGGTCCTGATTTTGAAAAACTTTTTTAGATAGGTCTTTACCTAAACAACTAAGGAACCACTGGAATAAACTAAATCTCTAACAATTTATCAAATAACTATCAATTGAGACTGACCTGTAACGATGAACAAAGACAGATTTGAACATGTATGAGAGCATGTTTTTTATTTCCTCCATGTTTTCTTCTAATTCTTGTCTCTTTGCCACCAGCACCTCAAGCCGTTCGCTGGCTCTTTTGTCTCTGCCTTTGAGTCTCTCTGCCTCATACTGTCGCAGGCAGTTATCACAGTTTACACTTGTCAGCAATGCCACATCCACCAATGCAGTCATTAGCTTCATCACTGAACAAATTAATACGACATTAATATGACATCTCGTGAAATTACCAGCTTGTATAGATAAAAACATTGTTTTTCCATTTTTTCAGCAAATTTTCCGTTTTCTCTTTTCATAAGAAATTTGCCCTGACAATAACTAACACAACAAAAAAAGAATCGGCAAAAGTGGTCCATCCATTGACCATGACAATAAAGAATCAAAATAGGGGATTGATTTTTATAAGCCAGACTAGACATGAGCTAGTTTTTTTTTTATATTTTATAAGCTATGTTGCTTGAAATAGGTAAGTGAGTGTTATCCCTTCAAATGTTAAAAAACACAATAAATCTGGCAAGTAGAGATCCACTAACATCTCTATGTCACTTTAAAATCTAGCTACTTGTAAACTACTAGCTTGAGACATGAGATAACTGATAAGACACCTTTTGAATAGGCATTATTAATGATTTTTCTTTCACATCATCAGGAGGATATAATGTTTGTTGCATTAAGTTTTCCGTAAAAATAATTAATTTGTATCCAGTAACTCTGCAAATCAGCCTCAAATTATTCAAAATTAGTCATAAGGTGTCATAATTAGTCATATCAGAGTCTTAGGCAAGCAGCAGAATTGTATACTAAGTTTGCCAAGTGAGATTTGACCGCCTCGTTGGTCGAGTGGCTAGCGTACTCGCCTAACTACACCAATCAACCGTGAGGCTCAGGTTCAATTCCCGACGGGGGCAGACATTCGTGTGATAAACATTTAGATGTCTGCATTTCCGGGTCTGGGTGTTTATTAAGTTTATTCTGGTATCTATTTAAGTATTTATATGTATTTGTATTGTTGACTAACACCCATAACACAAGCATATAATTTGCTTACTTTGGGGTTAGGTTCAATTTGTGTAAATTGTTCAGTGATATTTGGAACAAAATACATTCATCTTCTATCTCAATCCCACCAATGCTCTCCCCAATTTGTACAGTTTACTTAGCTTAGCGACTCGTCCAAATTGGTGCCACTGCCTTACCTATTCCTGCCGCCATAACGTCATGACGTTTTCTGGTTCGGAGGGTAAGGTAGCCTGTAAACTTACTTTTGCTCAAGGCCTAACATCCTGACCTCAGGTTGGAAACTCACCATTACCATCTTTGGTGTCTCTAGGCGGAGTGAATTTCTTACCATCAGGAAATCCGTCTGCTTGTTTGCCTTCCTATACCAAAAAAAAATATCTTACCAGCCAACGTTGCAGTATGTCTAAATGCTCTGACTTGAGAATCTGATAGACCAGTCAGTAAAGATATTATATTATCCATTAGATATTGGTCGTAAATAATGGAATACTGACACATTTTTACTAATGTTTGTATAAATTCACAAAAATTAGAACGGAATTTTTTCCATGTCTGTCCAGTCATTATCAGTGGGTACTCTCCACTTTCCTGTAAATAAAGCAAAACAATAAATTATAAGAAATCCACATCAGTTTAACAAAGAACCTTTATTGATTAATCAGTGATATTGAGTTGGGTTTTGTCTCAAGTTGCTAGATTATGAAATTCAAGTATAAGCCTACTACCAATGGATACTACTTAAATGTGGGAAAATTAAGAATAAAACAAATAGTATACCTCATCAAATTCCTGTGTCATTTTCTTGATGATTAGAGTATGATCCATCTGAGCCATATCAGGTGTGATCTTCCCCCTACATCCTGATGAATTTATAAAGAACTGCATCAACTGCACTAAGGCACTCTCTTTGTTGGTCTTATATTCCTCTATCCACATGTCTACCACTTGCTAAAAGTATAATAATATTTAGTATCCAAAATAACTTTAAATTTAAGTTTTAATTTAACATGAAGCTAATTCCATAACATCAAAACCCATTCAGGAAACAAAATACATTTATAATGATTTCAATCTCTAACAAACTAACAATATAATAATTAAATGTATATTGATATTTCCCACAAGAGGTTTTGCATGTCACAGTATTGCCTTATTTTAATTTTACTGAAATCTATTGACATTTACCTAATTCAATATATTCTATGTGAAAAATATTAAAAATAGATTTTCAAGCATTTGCCATATCGTCCCTTAGCTTACAACACCGCTCAAGTCAAAAATTGGCGGTTGTCTTATTTTAATGCCATTGGATAGAGCTGATCATTGCACGTCTAACCATTGGTCACATGATATAGATTTTAACCAAGCGGTAGCTGTAATTTGGAAAGTAGTGACAGCGCACATGTCGGTAAGCCTCTCAACACCGCACAAGTCGTTAATCTGTCATACATTTTTAGTAAAATTACTTTGGACTCCGTGATTCTTAAATTTTAAGTGCGTTTCATCTCCGTAAGTTCCATGAAAGAAGTTTTAATAAAAAATTAAAAGGTAAGCTATATAATGAAGTAGTTATGTTTATTGACTTACGTGTGATAATATAAATATGAATGATAATAAAATATCTTCATTTACTTATGCGGTATTCACTAACTTTTTTTTTAACTTAGGAGGTGTTTCAAAATTAAAGTGCACTATGGACGGAGAAGAAATTGAATCCTGGAGTGATCTGAGTTCAGATGATGAATTATTATTTGCACAGTTACAAGAAGCAGGATTGATGTAAAAGCATACATGGTGTAAACAAAGTAACAAAGAAGAAAAAAAAAAGAATAAGCAAACATTTATTTTGAGGTCTGCGTCTATTATTTTGTTATTGATGTTTTCAATACTATAATTCCTATTTTTTAGTGTTGAACCATAAAAACAACTCTAGTTCTTCTGATATCAAGGCATGCATTTCTCCTCATAAACACAAAATTGTTGCAACGTAAATAAACTAACAAAACTCGCCGTCCATGATAAGTATAATAAGTTACTTATCAAGTTATAGAAAAAGTTGGTAATAACTTCTTTGATCTGCATCAGGAACCATCCAAACACCGAGTATCCCTAGACTTCTGTATTGAATTTTGCCAATATTTCCGCAGAAAATGAGAACATTGTGCAAGACCCAGGAAATATCTTCTCTAATAAAAAAATATCAAATCTTTGTCTACTTCTAACCAAAATATTCTGACTTCGAATAGTTAATCCCCAATTTCTGATAGATTGAATGACAATAAAAACAATACTCAAAGCATAGATAAAAACAGTAAAGCAATACGCACCAACCCAATGCTTATGCTATTTCATCATGTTCTTCGAAATTGGTCATACTTACTAATGTTCCATATCATAGTGATGAAACCATCGTATAATTCAGAGCATGTAATAAAATAAACGAACAACAGCGGCATCATTTGCTTAAAAAAATGGATAAACATGAACTGGGAGCAGCGAAGATAATTCACAAATTCTCACGTTAATAATGGACCGAAAAAAAATTACAAAAAATCCTGAATAATCCAGAAGAACTGATAGTTGAACTTACGTTTTGAAGATTGATAATATTAGTCATCAAGTTTGTAAAAAAATGTCTTTGGCCACTCTTGCTATTAAAGTTTGGTTTGTCAGCCATGTCTCCTGATTTAATAATCGTTCCTAGTAATCGTTAAAGTCCAAAAAAAAGAACCATAAGTAAAGTTCCACCATAAGTAAGAATAATCTGATGTTAGTTGCAGTTGTAAAACTAGAAATACTACGGATGAAGAATTCGCTGAGCATGTTTTAAAGAAAGATCTAGCTAAGAAAGATAAATAAACTTACAAAAGTATCGAACAGTCTAGAGCTTGTCACGTATTCACACATAATGTTGAATCGGTGTGATTGGCCTCATATTTTCAAGCCATAGAAAAGCGATCACAAAGCGGAAGTATGAAGATTTCAAGACCTAAATAGTGCCACTCTTATAATGATAGTCTTCCGCACAGCTATCGCTCAAGACTGCAAATAATTATAAGACTAGAAATTTCGAGAATTTTGATTTGTTTTGTATATATTGTAACAATTTTATCTTGTTTCATTGGACTTTATTAAAAACTATGTTTGAAATATTTCTAAAAACTGCACTAACGCTCTAAACTCCAAAGGTTTGTGTGTAACCAACTAAGTTTAATAAATCGGTCTCAAAAATGTGATTTTAAGATTTAGATTATCTCTTTTTGTATACATACTATATCGATTATTAATTAATTTTGATACATAATTTCTGATAAAACTCCTTTTTAATTTATCTTTTACTACCTTATTTCCTAACATTTCCTTACATAACACCGCTTTAATCAAATAAAATGTCGGTCAACACAGCTCAAGTCATAAAATAACAGTAAAAATAAAGTAAATCGTCAAAACAAGCACAACTAATTATTTTTTAGTAGCTAACTAAACTATTCATAAGTAACAACAGAAAATTCTCCAACTATTTTTTAAAATAGACAGTTTTTTTCGTCTCCTGTAAAGTTGATAAAAATTACTTAAGCAGTGTTGTTAGCTAAGGGACGATATGCACTACTACATACTAAGCATAACATTACATAGATCTTTAACATGGTTCATTTTAAAACAGAATTTTGCAAGTGTTTCAACAATTTCATTGGGAGTATTGATAATTGTAGTAGTGTAAGGTAAAATGCATGAGTCCGTTTAAACAAAATTTGACTTAGGGATAGATTACACCAATGACAAACGCTACTAATATGAAACCAATATTATTTGCAAGTTTTTTTATGTGATTACAAGCAAAAGCAATACAATACTCCTAATAGCAAGATATAACTGTGTTCTGTAGAAACCATAGACGTTGTAGATTCCTCACTATTTTGTACATAAATAAGGTTTCTAAAAACCAAAATAAAAATACCCAAAAATACTTACACTAATTGCACTTTTGTTGAACCTAAGTATATTATAAAGACTATTTTCATCATCACCGGGTAGTAGTACTGGTGGAGGAGAGTAGGCTGGAGGCGGTGCTGCCCCCCTGCCACGGCCTCGACCGCGGCCACCTCGCCCGCGCCTGCGCAGTGGAGGCGGCGGCGGTGACTCCGCCAATCTTCCAACATAACCACCATCACCTCCTCTACCTCTACTTCGTGTTATACGTTTAGTTGGAACAGGGGACGGTGATCTTGGCTCATCATCGTGATGTTCTTCTACTTCCTCACGAGGTGGCTCAGCCATCGTCGAATTAACCACCGCACCGACATTAAAACCCGAATAATTAACGTTGGGAGTTTCCGGCTCGTGAACTGACTGTCCACCATAATCAGTCATAGGTGTGGCGGGAGTCATTGGGTTCACGTACTCCGGCGGAGGATCATCCATCCGGATACGTTTCCCGCCTCGCCGATGCATCTTGAATTAAATACAATACACTTCAACAAAGCAAGTGTCACATATTACAAAATATTTTTCAATTAATGTTACATGTTTTAAGGTTAAATTATTAACTCCAAGCGTTTAAAAGACAAGATCAATACTAAAACGTAGTGATTATAATATTCTCTTTGATCAATACAATTTACAACTTTCCCTGTCACTAAATGTCAAAAAATATGCGTCGCGTCGCTCAAGTGATGTGCAATAATAATATCGATTTTATCTTACATGGAATATAATTTTTTTTGTACGAGGTATCATTTACCTTAAATGATTAAAAAGTAAACAAAGCTTTATCACATAAAGTTATGTTTTTACTACATAGTATTTTTATTCGGTGACAAAGAATAAAAATATCAAAAAAGAAAAAAGACGAATTTTTTTAAGCTCGTGCCCAAAAGAATATAATACTAATAGCAAAGCTAATGCATGGACAGGCCGTCCGGATATGGCGAAGTTGCCAAGGGCGCCAAGATGTAAAGGAGCGTCAGATCCTGTAGGTACGCTATATGTATATTATTCACCTTTTAGCTTCATTTGTTTTATCTCTCTCACACGTATTAATGCTGTATATCTGCAATATTGCTCACGGCAGGCAGAAACGAGACAACGCAATAAGTATTAAAGTACATTTTTGTAAATGGAATGAATTAAAATCTCTTAAATACTCAAACTTACAAACTATTGGCATTGCACTTACATTAATACTATGCCGCATTCGCAATTTGACAGTTATAAACCTGTTAAAGTATGAGGGAGCAATATTAATTCTCATTTATTAAAAAATCTAAAAATGTCTCATCTGTTATGTCTAGATTTGATACACACAGGACTCGTAATTGAATAACGAGTCTGCTTATCCCAGTAGTACTACTGGAATAAAAAATTAAATTATTTTTTTTAATCGGATTCGACCTTCGGGCATCGGATAGACCTAAAGTGCTTGCCAAATAAATCTGCATATTCTTCATATATTGACATTCTCCAAACGCTACCAGCTTCGTGAGACAGACAGGCTCGAGAGAGATGTACAAAATGGTTTTAAAAAAGCATTTAAATACAAAATGCAAAATAGTTTTGCGTTATGTATTTCAAATGCTAAATACAAAATAGGTATTTTTAAATACTTTTTTAAAAATAAAATACCCTTTGACCAACTCGAATGAAATTTTTATCTAGTTTAGGTATTTATCATAAGAAAATAGAATAGAATTACAATGCCGAGTCAAATGTCATATTATGCCTTACCTTACCTTATGCCTTATGTCATTTTGGTCATATTTTTTACGCGTATCGGTAATCTCTGTTATGTTATAATAATACTCACTTAATTAAAATATAGTAAAAAACTAGACCATCGGAAAGATAGGCATGCCGATGCATGGGTCCATTTTGTATCTTGTGCTATCATTTGTTTCGTTTGATTGTTCATCTAGTTCTTATTTTATTATTATTAAACTTTACTGTTAATAATAACAATTAGATGGGTATAGTTAATTGGAATTGGAAGGCAATCAAGCAGACAGATTTCCTGATGGTAAGAAATTCACACCACACCAAAGTCCACTGAACCCGTGAACACATTACACTACATTTTATTACATTACTTTACATTATTTACCAGTGGTAGAGTTTCGCAGCGACTCGCCCGGATTGACACCACCACCTTACCTATTTCTGACACCATAGCGTCCAATGCTTGCCGTTGATGTATTCCGATGGTAAGCTAGCCGGTAAATTACTTTTGCTCGAGGTCTAACATCACAGCCTCAGGTTGGCAACACACCATTATTAACTTTGATGTCTCTAGGCGGCGTGAATTTCTTACCATCAGGAAATCCGTCTGCATGTTTGCCTTCCATTATCATAAAAAAAACGGCAGGAATAGGTAAGGTGGTTGTTTCAATACGGGCGAGTCCGCTGCAAAACTCTACCACCTAGTCGAATGTCACAGTGTTAGTTATTTTCGCACCTGACAGTGAGACAGATGATCTATTCTGCAAAGGAGCACGGTCCAAAACAGGGAAAATAGCTTAAAATTAAAAAAATCAATAAACCTCGACAAAACCTGTAACGTTTCTGTATGAAAATCATTTGGATCACATCAGCTTTTAAACAAAACTATCCGCATCGAAATAGGTCAAACGGTTAAAAATTTATAGCCGCAGACACACCTAGGTACATACGTTTTCTGTCAAGGGTTAGTTAGACCTCTCATTTTGCGTCGAAGGTTAAAACAGCTCATTATAATTGTTTAGGAGCTAGGTACGATGCTACAAACATACACACACATGAAAACTTGTAATTGGCCCTATATTAGATATTGTTTGTATTATTAATTTTACAAGTCGTAATTTTTCCTTTAATGGTAAAATAAAATAAAAAAAATACTTTATTTTATGAAAAGCAAAAAACTTACGACATTGCATGTGTTAACAATTAAGTCTCCGATATTAAAAAATTGGCTATCGACCATAAATCGCATATGACCAAGGAATATAAATACTCTATAACAAGAGCATAATATGACGATTGAAAGTGTTGCACGGAGGTCAAAAATTTTGTTTGCTCAGTATATTATAACAACAATGTTAAACAGGGGGCTGATTTTGTAACTCAGTTTCCAACTCAAAATGGAAAAGTGTACATCAAATAGCTGTCAAATGACTAGTTTTGTATTGGCTAGTTCCAGTGACCAACCAAAATGACGTCATGTATTCGTTCGCCACCGAGTGGACAAAATAAGCCACTTTCAAACAATTTGTTATTTGACAGATAATACTGTATCGA
>NJDD01002887.1:60452-96461 GCA_002245505.1 Calephelis nemesis
GCGCATCGCCGTCGAGCGCCGCCCCTCCCGCGCGCCCCCCGCCCGCGCCTGCTGCTCCTAGGTACCCCACTCCCCGCACCCTCCACCTTCGCACACCTTTCCTCCTTCGTGCTGTCCTATGAGATTATAACACTAAAACTTAAACCAACTCGAAGTGGGCTGTTTGCATTATGTTAGTGGTTACCATCGACCATACATCCCTATAGACGCCGCATGTAAGGCAACCAGTTTCTGTCAACACATAAGTGTAATTGTTTTTATGTAGCTTATTACTTAAAAAGATATGAACAGTATCGACCAGGTTTGTGACCTGTAAACATTGTTGCGTTATTGTATAAAAAAATAAAAAATAGATTTAAAAATGACTGTTTGTTCAATTATATGGTACGGTAAAGACAGTCGCACTTCAATTTACCGAAAAGATGATAAAACATACCGTAGGTGGATTAAAAATAACAACATTCATAATTACATTTTAAATTATTTGATGTTTATCGGAGTTCATCATATACTGGTCGGTCAATGCTAGATGTGTGTTTATATCCCTTTCTTACACATGTGATTTTCAAGCTATCACTTTCGTTTGCATACAGCTAGTGATGGACTAATGTGCAAATCTATTTTATCGACATTTTTATTTATTTACTCTCAATAGGATACCGGTCTTGTACCGGTACTGTATGTAGGTATTTATGTATTTTATCGATAAATTTAAGCACTGACAGAAACAATAAAAAACTTATTACTCTACGTACCTACTTTTGAGTTGGCTACTGGATAGTTACTCTTTTTTATGTGAGAAGTCAGCGAACAAGCACACGGCTCTCTTAATGGTAACAGATAATAATGGCCTATATATACACCATTGACGTTACAGGTGCGTTGTACAGTAGATTTGCACAATAGGCCTTACATACCGACCATAGGACATGTGGTCGGTATGTAAGGCCTATTGTGCAAATCTACTGGCTTCCCTACCCTCCGAATCAGAATGTGACACTGTCATTATAGCGGCAGGAATGGGTAAGGTGGTGCATAATACCCAGGGAAGTTGCTGCAAATCACTCTATTACCTTGTTGACAATTACCTGTTTTACCTGTGCTCGCCTCTTACGAGGTGCCTGGCAGAGGGGCAGGTGATCTATTTTAGTCAGCAGACCCGGACCAACACGATGGAAAACTGAACAACTGACCTTAACGCCGTAGAGATCGCTGTTATATGTCATTGAATAACTCATAAATGTTTGAGCCGATTTTAATGAACTCTTTCAAGTGGTGGAGGTTGTCTGGGTGAAATAAATTCAACACTGGTTCCGATAGGCGATGTTGCGGTCAGTGTGCCATAAAACTTTCAAAGGGCTGAGACAATTTTAAAACTAATTTGTTTACAGTATTTTGACAATATTCTGTAGTTCAGGTGAGAATTACTCGAATAAGTAAAACCAATTCAATTTGATAAGTACACATGTCATTTATATTAGGTATCCGCAAGATAATAAAATAAAAAATCTAATTTGGTTTAAAGAAACCAGTCTAGAGAATTGGTTTCCGAATTCCAAATAAAGCGTATCAAATCTCAATATTTCGCAGATTGTTTTATACACTTTACGCCACTGCTACTTCATGACAATGCTAGACTACATACTGCACAACAGGTGACTTCTCAATTAGAAGAGCATCAATTGGAATGTAATAAGCATCCACCTGAACCTAACTCCAACAGATTACTATTTTTTCAAATTTGAATAACGTTTAACAAAAGAAAAAATCAATTTCGAGGGGGCAGTTCAAACCATGTTCAAAGATTTCATTGATTCCCGTTTGAATGTTTTTTTTAGTAGATGGATCAATGAATTGCCTATGAGATGGCAAATATGCATAGGAAACAATGGTTTGTGCTTTGATTAAACAATTATATTACATTAAATATATTCGACTTATGTTCCTCCCCTACAAAACGCCAATTTCATATGTAAGGACCTAATATATTCAAGTACGAATATTATTCTCAACCGTAAAAATTTGTGATCTTGAGACGTTGAGTTGCATAGCTGCGACGTGACGTGCAGTAACAAAATGCGATATAATCCGTTATAATGCCGCACTTTGTAAAATAAAAATAAGCATATCGATAAAATATATTGTTTGTATTAAATATGTCTCATCCCTAATCTTACAATTCTGTTTATGAATATGACGTGTTGTCATTGCAAGGGCCAATAAGAAAGCAGTGCCTCACTTCCCCGCACCTCAGCTATTTGCCAGAATCGTTTCAAAGCAAAATTATAAAGAATAGGCGTCTATTGGGATGTGTGGTCGATGGTGGTTACGTATTTGGACGGAAATGTAATCGACATATTTGACCAGTTGCGGAGTTAATCCAATCCTGAAATTTTGTAATCCAGAATATATTTCGAATGTCATGATAATTTTAAAAATATCGATAATTTTGGATGTTGTAGCTCAGATAGAATCGGCTAAGTTGTTTTATTGTAATACATTTAATGAGTACCGAAATATTTCTTTAATATTTTCCTCTTCTTTTAATTCATCTTCAATAACAATGTATGTAACTGAAATTTCCATTACAAGTGACATACATGATGCAATGTAAATAGTAAGTATATTGACATTTATGAACTTTTTTAGGGCTGTATCAGGACAGGGATACTTAATACTTCGAAGTTTTGTTTCCAATAAATACTTACAAAAATGATTCATAAGGAAGTTAAAATAATTGTAATAATCGATTTAATTACGCCAACTCTAATTCTGCTTGCGCGCGGTTTACCTTAATTTAAAAATAGAACAACTTTTTATGTCATTTGACTGTTTTTATTGTTTTTCAACACACGCATAGTACTTAAGATTTAAAGTTAAAATTTTATGTATCCTAGATTTAGTTTTTGGCTATGGTGTCTCAAATTTCGAACTGAATAATATGAACTAAGTAAAAAAAGGTAGCGATCTGCATTGAGTGTAGTAGTGTAGGTGGACGTAAGATTATCAATGTTTGTCATAAGTGAAATTTCCCCTAAACATCTTACCTGTCAGCTCTGCTAGCACTGGATATACAATTTATGATTATTCGTGTTATATTTTTTATTCAGATTTAGATTAAACGCTTACTTACCCGTTCAAAGTAGCGATTCTTTAGAACGAAATAAATTTTGACACATGAACATTTTTTAATTTGTTTTAGTACAAATCTCTTCATGTGATGTTCTAATAGAAATATCTAATATTGTTGCTACACACAACCGTTTGACTTTAATGTAGCCGTTCGTGCTGAAAGAAACAGAAACGATGGAATGAATGCATCGTGTAATTTTAACTACGAACACATTTTATTATTTTGCTATATGACCAAATTTTAATTTAATGTAAAAGCAAATAAAGTTGTTGGGTTCCAAAAATATTATTGAAAGCAAATGAAGTTGTCGGGTTCCAAAAATATTCTTGAAAGCAAATGAAGTTGTTGGGTTCCAAAATATTTTTTTTAAGCAAATGAAGGTCTTGGGATCCAAAAAATATTCTTAAAAGCAATTTAAATGGTTGGGGTTCCAAAAAATATTATTGAATCCGAATGAAGTTGTTGGGTTCCAAAAAATATCTTGAAAGTACACTTTCATACATGAAATTCATTTCATTTAATACATGAAATTGTTGGGTTCCAGAACTTGTTATTGAAAGCAAATGAAGGTGTTGGGATCCAAAAAAATATTTTTAAAAGGAAACGAAGTTGTTGAGGTTCCAAAAATATTATTGAATGCGAATGAAGTTTTTGGGTTTCAAAAATATTCTTGAAAGCAAATGAAGTTGTTTGGTTCCAAAAAATGTTATTGAAAGCAAATGAAGTTGTTGAGATCCAAAAATTATTATTTAATCGGTCAATATTCCCTCAATACACTAGCAAGCGCCTCTCGCCCAAGTATAGCTTTTGTTTCTATCTGAAGTGCAAGCAGCTACCCTTACCGTCTTTAGGAATGGATTAAACTACTCGAAGGTTCCTTCTCGTATTTGTTATGATACTATGAGATACTATGATACAGATTATAATACCAGCTTAATCTTACTTTAGTCTATGTTTATTAAGCAGCCGGTTAGGGTTTGAAGCCTCGAGTTGTAAATTTACACAAGGTGATTTGTTGTAAAATATAAAAGCGTACAGACTTGGCTAACGACGTATATCCTTCAGTAGCACATTAGTTAACATTATGTTGTTTTTTAATGCTAAATAACTTAATTTTCTACGGAACCTTAAATTATTTATGTTTTAAAGACAAGTTTAGATTGCTGTCTTAAGGTCTCAGCACTCATATCAACTCGGAAAGGGATCGTCACCGTGTTGTCTCGAGCCGTTCTTTATTGTTTGTATGCAACTCCATACTGCAACGCACACTTATCGGAATAGTAGTAATCGCCGCGCCTCGGCACAGGTTTACGGTCGACGAGCCCTAAGCTCGGTGTCGTTTAGCCGTAGCCGAGTTGATGTACAGGTCGAGCTGTATGGTATATGTATCAGCACATTAGGTTTTACGCCTGGTTGACGGCAAGGCGAAAGGCGATACGGTGACGATCCCTTTTCGAGTTGATGTGTGCAGAGACCTTTAATGGTTTAAGATGAAATGTTAGTCCTAGTACTGTGAGTTTCGAAAGTCCATACATTTTGTAGTTTATATAGAAAATCGTGTATGGTGTTTTGAAACAGACCACACGTCTTTGGTTACGTCAGCTGATTTATTTAATATGGCTGGGTAAATGTATTCGTTGATCATATTTATACGAGTTTTGTAAGCCATTTCAAATGTACATTTAGGCTTGACATACGTAGTGTAGATATACCATAGACATTGTTAGGGGGAGGGAGAAATGTTTGAGTTTATTTTGTTGTAATGACTTATCGATGATAGTTTTAGGTACGTGTGCAATAAATGTCCGCAACGATCATGATTTTAACGTCGACTGCTTTTGACTCACGCATGCTTGCAGTTCATCCTGCTGGGACGTATCTGGTTTTGAGAAGTTTTTCCTAATATATTTTACCTTAAAACAATTGTAGCGTGTTGACCCTTTTAACCTTCACGCGTGCATTCATCATGCTTGCTCTCTCAGTTCTAATATGTACGAGCGAGACAGAATGTTCGCGCATAGGTACGTATCTGGTTTTGAGAACTTTTTCCAAATATATGTTACATTTAAAAAAATGTACCGTATTGATCCTTCAAGCGTGCTTTCACCATGCTTGCTCTCTCAGTTTCAATATGTACCAGAGAGACAGAATGTTCACACATAGGTATTTTTTTAAGAAATGCGCTGCAACATATACTATTATATTTTAATGAATTAGTAATTGACTTTTTTATTTGTTTTTGAAACCAGAAACGTTTCCCCAAAAGTTATTTAAATTTTATAGCGGCACATTCAGCTTTAACCTCTGATACATTTTCAGGTGGGCGTTTAACTGCATATTGGTTCAAGCAAAAGTATCGCCTTTCACTTTGTTACTTTGAAGTTTAACGCGCGTTCTCACAAGCAATATGTGTTTTTAATTATTCTATATGTAAATTATTATAGAACAAGATCATACTTTTATATAACATGAAATAATATGTAAACGAATAACAGCCAGAGAAGTGTTGCAAGTGTGAACGCGCTGTTAATCATATGTTATTTATTATACTTATGTCAGCTTGCAGTGACCGTTTCGTAATGTGTTGAAATTAAATTTATTTGCTGCTTTAAAGCAAAATAACTAAAAAAATAGTATATTTGAGTGGCAATGACTTTTTTATGATAATGAAATTTAATGATTAAAGCAACATTTGCCATTTGACCTTCATTTTACAATTAATAAAAAAAACAATGTTATCGCTGATCTTCTTTTAATTTGGACTCGCGTGATGCCGATTTCTATTATTTTACAAAGTTACTGTTCCAATTGTGAATTAGTCTTCTAATTTTTTTGAGACTTAAATGATTGATTATTTCAAACTTCTTTACAAGAAGTTGTCTACTGACGTAACACATTAGCGGTGACTACAAGCTGCCGCCACTTATATATAACGTAGTTAAGTGATCCTGTATCTTATGAATGTATGTCGGTATCTCATCAATTGCTGTTTCGTACGGTGTCTGTGTCTCGTCGGTTTTTATCCGCTTTTTATACATAAATGGCATTGTATATTATGTTCATAATAAACAAACCTATGGTACACCCATCTTTTATTTCATCCAAAGTTCAATCTAATTTGTAGCATTATCTACATATATATATAAGATGTTGCAAGTTAAATAAATAGGCCAACAAATAATTGAAAATTATTTATCGATAAACAAGTTTATGAAATACCTTAATAGATAGATAATTAAATTCGTGCCAGCAGCTTCGCAAAATATTAGGTAGGGAAAGTACAAAACAATGTTGGATATAGATATGTCAAAGTTTTTATAGGTAAAGCTGTGGGGTCAAGGTCGGCTAGAATCTATACTTGATTGTGTTTGCGTAAAATGCTTCAAAAATACCTATAGCTTGTTTAACAGCAATAATACATCTCCTAATTATTTTTTATCTTTGATGTTTATTTACTATGTTTTTCCTTAAAAAAAATCCCGCTCTACAACATTTTTTGAGGGGATAAGGTAGCGAAAAAGCACACGGCTCGTCTGAAGGTAAGAGACAACCCTAGCAATTATCGCTATCTTGTAGTTAAGGGGTGGTGGAAAGGTGCAAGTTTAGCGGTTAACCTACGCTAAGGCTACGGCTGTGAGGTTAGGCGGTGGATCTTGGGCAAGTTACTATATAATTCAACAACTGTTGTCTTGTTTGTTTAATCTATGCTAGTCCCTTACAAACTGCCTGGCAGAAAGATAGATGGTCTTGATATATTGCAAAGATGATATTTTACATAGATGACCATCACAGGAAACACGGAACAAATTACCGGTAGCGGTGGTTCCAATACATGACTTGAAGCTTTTGTCTTGAAGGGGACCTCAAGAAAAGAGTACTCATTCCTAAGAGGACGGCTACGTAAATGTGAGACCCCTAGCGCTGCAGTTATTCATGGGTAATCACGTTCCATCAAGGGAAGCGATTGTTATGCCTCCGTAAAATATCTGCCTTACGGTGATACTCGGAGAGAATACTCACGTCAACACGTCGGGCGTTTTAGGAATATTGCTGTGTAAAAACAATCGAACAATAGAGGTATGTGTATAAATTGTCAGCTGTGTCAGGGCTGCTTTTAGTACATAGTATTTTTTAACCTCCGACGGTCGTATCTGTGGTCTAACAGTTCAGTTGTTGGACTTGACTACATGAGGTCCCGGGTCGGACAATATTTTGTTTTAATTTCTTTATAATAATTCTTTTACAATGAAATTGTTTTAATAAAAAAAGATGTTGCACATATCACATTGTGGGACTTAGTGTCTTCGGCTAGTCGTGTGTGTCCTGGTTGTGCCTCTGCCTATCTCTTCCATTGGGGATATGGTCGTAAAAATGCTTTTTTAACCCCCGGCGGTAAAAAGGGGTGTAACAAGTTTGACATGTCTATCTGTGGAAACATAACTTTTAGAGATAGACCGATCTCGAACTGATTTTGTTTGTTAGAAAGTTGATGTGATCGAGATGGTTTTTACCTATTTAGTTTTTTCGGGGTTTGTGATTAAAACAAGGAATAAGCACACGGCTCTCCTGATGGTAGAAGCTAACCGTGGCTTATAGACCCCATAAAGTTATGTTATAGATGCGTCACTAGCATGTGTCAGACTTGATAGTAGAGTCAGATTTGTTGTTACAGTCAGACTTGTTGATAAAATCAGACTTGTTGGTTCTGACTTGTTGGTAGAGTCTGACTTGTTGATAAAGAGCCAGACTTGTTGGTAAAGAGTCAGACTTGTTGCTAAAGAGTCAGACTTGTTGGTAGAGTCTGACTTGTTGGTAGAGAAACATATTTGTTCGTGTCACTGACTTGTTGATAGTTCTCCGCTGTCTCAGTCAGATCGGATAACCTTACCTTATTGTACTACAATTTAGTAAATAAAACAATAAAAATAGGTAGGTACTTCAAGTGGATGCAAAGTAATTTTTGTTAAACGCTAAACGCTGCATGGATATACAACATGATAGGTCAGTTGATGGGAATGTCGACAGTAAACGTATATTTTTTTTTATGTGATAAGACAGTGAAGAAGCTCACGGCTCTCCTGATGGTACGAAATATCGTGGCCTATGAACACCATAGACATTGTAGGTGCGTCACTGTCCTGTGGCCGGCAAGTTTAGGCCTATTGTGCAAATTTATCGGCTACCCTACCCTCTGGACCGGAATACGACGATCATTATGGCAGCAGGAATAGGTGAGGCGGTGGATCCCTACCCGGGCAAGTGCTGCACAGCACTCTACCACCAGTGGTCTTGATGGCACCGACCCATTAAACCTATGCTCGCCTCTTACGAGCTGCCTGGTGGGAAAAGCAGATGATCTATTCTACACAGGGGACCCCGATCAACACGGGGGACACGTATAAACAAAGACCTTCATTTAAAATCATTTTCTTTCTTAAAAATAGTTTTTCCAATGTTGTTATTGAACCCACGATAATTATAATAACACAGTTTAGTATATTCGGTTGTTGTCGCGTCGGTTATCTGTGGGTCAGAAGTCGCGGCCTCACTAGCGAGCAGCGTGCGGCCACAGTGCGATCCAGACATGGCCGCGATACGTTTGTTGTTTCTACTGTGCTGTTTCAAATTGGGGGCTTTTACTGAACGTAAGTAACTTTCATTTGTTTCCTTTTTGATAGAAGCTACTGCTGTTTAGTTTTTTATATATTATGTACCAACAAAACAGTTGTAAACAGGTTCCTACATACTCTATAAGTATGTTATCATAATAGGTACAATAAACTGATTCAATAATGATAGGATTTTTATTAATTGAAGGATTTTAAGTTCAACTAGATGTTGCCCGCGGCTTGGCCTGCCAGGATTTTTATTAATTGAAGGATTTTAAGTTCAACTAGATGTTGCCCGCGGCTTGGCCTGCCTATAAATGATATTAGCCCTCCCGCAACATCCATTTAGGTATCGGAGTAGAAAGTAACCTGTCACTTATCCAACTTCCTATCTGTATTAACAAAACATATACTTATTCATGACGAAGAGACGAAGTACTTTTAGGTACCTTTTGTGTTTTTAATATTAGTATGGATTTGAAACTAGTACGTATTTGTATGAACAAAATCAGTTAACATAAAATTCATAAAATTAAGCTTAGTAAAATTGGAAACGACTTTGCTTTCCTTAGTAAGGCATACTTAACAAAAATTAACATTTTCTCGTTTTGCTTGGAATTTCATCAGATCCAGACTTGATAGCAATGGAAAAATCTCGGTATTTCGCTTCTTAAATCGATTTTTTTAAGAAATGACGGAGAAACCGATTAGTATTGATCAAAAATATATAGAAGTTGAATAATTATAATCTTCTCCTCTTTGAAGGCAGTTAAATAGGTATTATGGTCTTGCAGGCACTGCTGAACAATATCGATGTATCTATAAACGTAGTGATTATATTCTCTTTGGTATCTATCATCTATATACTAATACGTGATGCCAAAACTTTGGACCCCTTTTTACGAAAATTGCGAGGACGCAGGAGCACATAATTTGGCACACTTATAGTTTAAGTGTAGGAGAAGTGCAGAACGCTAATATTTTTCAATAATAATGCTTATAAAGTAGATCAAGTAAATCAATAAGTAAAATATTACCCACACTACCATGTATTTGACACACAAACAAACACATTGATGTTGACGATAAAAGATCACAGATGGCGCACTAACTATTCAGGTAACAAATACCAAAGTGTGTACCTCCCCTTCTTGACCTCATTATAGTTTCTTCCCCCAGTTCAGTTGTTACCCATGGTCAGTGTGATGATGCGCCCTTTTCTCATCACGATTTATTATTTGTGAGTTTTAAATTAAAGCCTTTAAAGTTAAAGCCTCAAGTTCTTCTGAGATATAGGCAGACTTTCCGTTGAAGCACAGGATACTGCTGATATACTTCTTTTTTTGATGAGTTATTTGATTTTGTGAACGGAAGCCACAAAAACTGCGTATAAGGCCTTTATTAGGGACACACTCAGGCCAAATTCACTTCACTATAAGGAGCAAAGAAAAAATATTTTGAAAACCATGAAATTTAAAAACTTAAGTAATAAAAAAGTTTTAGTAACATGAATTAATAATTGGTTAAAAACAATAAATAATTTAGAATAAATTCATAAAGATTTACAAAAAAAGGTGCATTACTTCGTTATGACTTCAGCACTTTAATCTGCATCCTCTAGAAAACTTTTTTAGTTGTGTAAGAAGCTACGTTATTCGAAATATTAATCCTACGTGTGCTGCTTTTGAGGTACTGCGGACTGTTTAAGCAGTCCGCATTCTATGGAAGCCAATTATAAAAGGACACTTGCAAAAAATACTTTGAAAAAAATATTTTTTGAAAAACCAAAGACTAATGAGATAGAAACACAAACGCTATTAGACGATTTAGTACATGGTAACATATTGAGAGGACTTGCAAATAAAAAAACAGATTTAAATTTTATTGCTCAAATTGAATATGTCGCTAGATATGTTTTAAGAAAAATGAAAGACAAAATGTTTCAAAATTGCAACATATGTATTGATTGTTATATTAGTCAACAGCAGCTACATAAAAATCCTAATAAAAGGTATTTGCCGTATACCAGCGACAACGTTTTGGAAATATTCTTAAATATACAAGATATTGTCACTCATGTCTTACAGATGATATTCATCACATCATTAATAAAAAACATAATATTTTCGCCAAATATAAAAAAACGAAGTCCCCTGAGTTACGAGAGATGTATGTGAAAATAAGAAACCGTTGCAACACCTTATGTCGAGATGCTCAAAGGCGCTACATTCACAAGTCGGTTGAGAACGGTGACACCTCTAAGGTGTGGAAGTATTGCATTTGATTATGATACTAAGTCTCGTACTCTGAAATATCTTGCATCCCTCCCTAGACCGAGCTCTGTACCCTTCTCCTTTGAGGAGTTCTCTGAGAATGACGTCAAAAAAAACATTTTATCTATATCCTCTAATGCCGTCGGTTGTGATGAGATTGGTCGGAATATGATTATTCCTATCCTTGATATTATTTGTCCAATTCTAACTCACATTCTAAACCAATCAATCACCACTGAAGCTTTTCCCACGACCTGGAAAAACGCCAAAATTATTCCACTTCCTAAGAAATCAAACCCTGTTGCTCCATCTGACTATCGACCAATTTCTATCCTACCATTCCTGTCTAAGGTTTTGGAACGGTTAGTTCACCATTAATTTTCTTCCTTCCTTAACTCCCAAAATTTGTTAAATGATCTTCAGTCCGGTTTCCGCCCAGGGCACAGCACGACCACTGCTCTGGTAAAGATTACGGATGACATTCGTTTCGCTATGGACAACAAGATGCTAACAGTGTTAGCTTTACTTGACTTTAGTAATGTCTTCAACTCTGTGGATCACGACGTGCTATTGGCAGTATTGGAAAGTTTCAATCTATCTCCTGCTTCTGTTAACTGGTTTCGCAGTTATCTACAGGGACGGAGGCAATTTGTTCAAGCGGGCGAAGGTATGTCATCGTGGTCCTTTCTCACTAGCGGTGTGCCTCAGGGTGGAGTGTTGTCCCCTTTGTTATTTTAATCTTTCAGTAATTCTGTAACTCAGTCCTTATCCTCTCTTTTTCACCTTTATGCAGATGATCTTCAAATTTACGCACACTCTCGTCTCTCAGAACTTCACAACGCCATTATCCTTATTAATAGTGATCTGGTCAGTATCGAAAAGTGGAGTAAATCTTTCGGTCTTCAACTTAATCCAATCAATACTCAGGTCATTATTATTGGTAGCCCCGGACTTATAAATAAGATAAATTGGTCTACGGTACCCCCTGTTAGATTAAATAATGTCATTATCCCTTATAGTAACTCCGTTAAGAATCTCGGTGTTTATATAGATAATACTCTCTCTTGGACTAAGCAACTGCAGGAGGTCAGTAGGAAAATTTTTCGTGCTTGAAACTCGTTGAAGCGTCTTCGTTTTTTGCTCCCATTTCCTACCAAGATTATGCTTGCTGATTCTTTACTACTTTCAATCATAGATTATGCTGACGCTAGTTACGTAAATCTCACTGTTGAGCAAATAAATAAACTCGAACGTCTTCAGAACCTTTGCATTAGATTCATATTTTCATTGCGTAAATATGATCACGTTTCTCAATTTCGTGCTAAGCTCAAGTGGTTGCCTATCAACATTCGCCGGAACTATAATATCCTCTCCCTTTTGTACTCCATCCTCTTTGATCCATTTGCGCCTATTTATTTAAAGGAGAGATTTAAGTTTTGTAACAATAAGGTAAAATTCCTCAGGTCCAGTGGTAATTGTACTCTTCAAGTTCCCTCTCGAAACACTTGTCACTACAGCCGTTCTTTCACTTCGGAAGCAGTGAGGCTTTGGAATTCTCTCTCCGTAGATGTCAGGAGAGCTCTAAATATTTATATTTTCAAACGTATGTTAAAGCGTCACTTTCTGCATTCAATGTAATATAGTTAGCATTTGACTTTTCTTGTTTGTCTTAAATACTAATAATTAAAACAAGCTCCTGCTTTTAGATTAATTTGTGACGTCTAGTATTAGATGCATTTGTATATTTTTAAGAGCACCATTAAACAGTATCTCTCTAAATCTTGTTCTATACTGTAAGGTTGCCTGGAAGAGATCGCTGCCTTGGCGATAAGGCCGCCTTTGTGTATCTTCTTAGTGTAAGTTATTTTAATGTATTTGTGATTTATTTGTATTTGGTGCACAATAAAGAGTTATTGTATTGTATTGTATTGTATTGTAACAAAGTAGGTGATCTTGAGAAATGAGGATGGCGCTTATCAACAAGATATTAAAATGGTCGAATTACGACCAATGGGCGACCACTAGCAATAATGAAAGGACGTAAACGATTTTTTAGGATTTTTTGTCGCCTCGTTCACTGCGGATAAAGTATTAAGGTTAATCAACGAAGTCACAATAAGTATAATAATTTTAATTAAAATGGCGGACTTTTATTACTGCATGAACGAAGTTCCTAAGTAAGCTAAGTTCGGACGGATAGTATTGTAACTGCTAACATAATATGATGTGATCGTACAGCGTCATGCGTGATCGAGTTGGGATGCGCGGAATGCGTGCCGGAGCACATGCCGCTGGTGACGTCGGCGCACGTGGCCGAGGGCGCGGTGCGGGTCCGCAGCGGGGACGAGGTGTCGCTGTCGTGCGGCGCGGGCCGCCTGCGCGTGCTGCCGCTGCATGCGGGGGTCACCGTGCGGTGTGAGGCCGGCCGCTTCCGCACGCCTGACAACAACTTACGCCACATTCTCGAGCTGGGCTGTCAGGAAAGCCTCTTTGAAGATGTGCTGCATACTGTATGTATTTTTATACAAACTCCCATTTCATCATTAGAGTCAGTCTAACTGAACTCACTGGACTATACAACTTACTTAGAAGCTTAATTTTTCTTTAAGATTTCTACTATAATTTTTTTCTAAATTGAACAGTTTAGAAAAAAATCACTGAGTAGTAAAGACTACTGCCTGCTGGCTCGTAAAACGAGCACAAGTTATTGGGTTATTTCCAACGAGACCAATGGTAGTAGAGTTGCTGTGCAGTAACTTGCCCGGATAGGGATCCACTGTTTTACCTATTCCTGTCGACATAATGGCATAGTCATGTCCCGATCCGGAGGAGGCAATAGTTTAACAACTCAGCCACAGAACAGCAACGCACCTGTAATATCTATGGTTTCTTTAGGTCAGTTTACCATCAGGAGAGTCTTAAGCTAAGCATGCTCAAATTAAAAATTTAATAAAAATTCTAGCTCTAAAGTTACGAAACAGGGCATGCATGCCATCCACTGTTTTTTTATATAAATTTTTATATAGGAAAATACCCAAGACTTGGTGCTAAAAGAATAACTAAGCACTTTTATTCGATAAAAGTAAGAGTAAATTAAAAAAGGGAAGTTTTCGCTAATTCTGGTGAATTTTTTTATGAATTATTGTACTACACCGTTAAAATGACGAGTAGTTTTGTGTTCCAAGAAACAAATTTTAGAGAATTGGTTACATACTCGTGAAAAGTAATTCCTGAAGACTTTTTCCCATAACATGAATTATTTTCACATTTTTTACATACTTGACGGCATATTTATCAAATATTGTGTATCTAAAATGCAACGTCATACGTTGTCGCCCGCTCGCGACTAACTAATATGTTGCCGTCTTCATATTACTCTCTTCCCCTTTGCGGACATATTGCCGTGTCTGAACAATTTTATTGGTCTGAGATGAAAGTGTATCACGAACGTAAAGATTGTCACGTACCTTGGCTAGAGTTTTTAACGGTCCTTACGTTCCACCACACTAGAGTCGTCGATACCCATCTCCACCTTTAAGATTATTTGTTTCTTCCGTTCGAGTAATGATGATGGTTTTTACAATACGTATTTTAATTAATTTAATCTTTGAGATTAGTGCTATTACGCTTGGTTCATCAGATTTTTTAATATTAATAATTTCAATATTCTAATTACTAAAATTTAGAAGTTTCTAGGTTTTTAATCAGACAAAGAAAATACTGTAAAACTGAGGAACAGCGTAATCTACCCGGTATTCTTTAAAATTGCTAAAGAGTACATCTATAGTGTTAAATACATATAATATGTTCTGATATCATTGACTATTGTCCATACTCAATATCACTGACTTGTACTGACCGCATTCCGATTGCCAATAAACAGACACTAACAATAAGAAAACATCCAACTACCGCTAAGTTTAAAATGTTTCAGGTGGAATACTGTCGGCCGCCATTACAGGGGCGTGCGTACCAGCTGCAGGACTCCTCTCACGGTGTGACCCACCTCGCCACGTTGTGCTTCGACGAGGATCGCTGGGTTCCCCGCTTCGGCCACATGACCAACGCTCCGTCAAACGTCCTCCGCCTGCCCCCGCACTCGGAGCAGCGTGCACCCCTCACACTGCTCGGCAACTTCAACCACATGTTCGACACCAATACCAGACACGCCGCCGACAAACTCTTCTCGGATGAGCAGCGCATGAACAAGCGCCTACACGAACTGTTCAAACACGAGAGAATCTCTTTCGCTGTCCAGACTCTTACCAGCGCGAAACTCTTCAGCGGATACTACTTCGATGATCAGAATATCCGAGTTTCCGACTTCGTGTCCAACAAGCTCGCGGTGTGGCAGAGCGTCGCGAACGGCAATTTAGAGCATCTTCATAAGGATGTAGGAAAGTACATGAAAATGACGCGACCTCATGCCGCCGTGGACGTCTACGGAGGAACGCACGGGGTCTTCTCGTTTAGGACCGGATCGGCTCGATCGGAAGTGTTTTTGAAACCTGACCAATTCCCTGTGCCTCAGTACATTTGGACGGTGGTCCACGACAAGAAGAGTGAGAAGGCGATAGCGTTGGTAGTGATGAACGACCCGTACATCGCCGTAAGCGAGATCAGAGAGGCGGTGTTTTGTGAGAGCGCGTGCAGCCGAGTCTCGTGGCTTCATGAGCTCAGGAGACACAGGAACTACGAAGTGCCCATGTACGGACTTGCGTTCTGCTGCAGCGTGCACAACTTCACGCATATCGTTTCTGAAATGCCTAAGGAGGTAATAGCCAAAGTACCTCATGGTAATCAAGGGCTACTTACCGACCTGTTGTATAGTTGAATATTACATTAAGTTTATTATTAGTATGGTAGACTTGTTATGTATTAAAAAATAACAAATAAAATGATAATAAATGTTTATTTAGATTATTTGAAATGCCATACATCTTAGTCTTTTTCAGCAATAGCAGTTAAATGCCTATCTATTTCACTTTCTGTCAAAACTCTGAAAAAGAAAAGCGTTTTTTAATAAAACTTTGAAGTATTGTACCTAGACTTAAGGAAAATTGGAATAGCGCTTTGCAACTATTTTAAACTATTGTGAGTGTGACTCAGTTCATTTCTGTAAGCGGTCTAAAAAAGTTCACAAGGCAATCACATTTGAATTAATGAGAGGGTTGTCCCTCACCACCAGAATAGTTTGCTTGTTACCTAAATAATAGGTAATTTTATGATACCATAACCTCCGTACTGTTTTATTGTACGTAATGTTTTATTCCCGTTGTAATAATAGGTTAGCTGATAGATTTATGTGCAAGGGATTGCATCCTAGTCACAAAAGCAACACATTAATGATCAAGTTAAAAAAAAATTGTATGTGCTTATTTATTACTAGCGGTCAACCTCGGCTTAGGGTATAAAATATACATATAAACCTTCCTCTTCAACCACTTTATCTATTAAAAAAGACCGCATCAAAATCCGTTGCGTAGTTTTAAAGATTTAAGCATACGAAGGGACATTGGGAAAGAGAAAGTGACTTTGTTTTATACTGTGTAGTGATTACGACTGTCTCATTAGGCAATATGTCTTAGAACAAACCGGGATAAAACGAGATCGATTCCCGATGGTAGAAGGCATTTATGTGATAAACATTGATGTCTGTGTTTCTGGATCTAGGTGTTTATTTCATTTATTACGGTATCTGTTTAAATATGTATTTTTAAAGCATTGGCTTTGTTAAAAGTTGATCCGTAACACAAGCATCTAGTTTGCTTACTTTGAGGTTAAAAAAATGTTAAGTGATTTCTGAGCTTAAATTTTGCTGACAAATATATCAGATTTTTTTAATACACATTTCGTAGTAAGAGATCGCTAGTGTCCACTAACAGTTGCATTAGTGAACCTTTTTTGTGTGAACGTGTGTGGTACTGACCGGAAGTTGGGCTCGGCGGCGCTGACGACGCCCACCTCGAGGTCGGCGCCGCGGAAGTCCACGGCCAGCACGTGCGCCAGGCACGCCAGCGCTAGCTGTATGGCGTCGTCCAGCGGCAGGGACGAGCGCTTCTTCAGCTTCTTCTCCAGGTAGGCGTTGGCGTCCGTGGCCTTGGCGCCGGCTGCCACCGCGCGGTACGAGCAGTAGTACCCCGACGGGTCGGTCTTGTACACGCTCGGCCCGCTCTCCGGGTCTTGCCCGATCACCATCATACCTGCCGCATACGCACACATCACTAACAGTTACACGACAATATAACAACTCATATCTAAAAAAGCCTACGTTGTAAGTAAATCTACTAGGCTGCAATAGAATAATTCAGAAATTAATCAGATTTTTCAATTAGAATGTGAAGGGATAGACCTTAAGCTACCAAAAAAATTAAAAGTGTAAAAGTATTTTCAATAATTTAAGCATTTTTTTATAGATTTTAAAAATATACCCCAAAGTTTTCTTGTCATCGGAATCTATACTTTTCATTGTGGTCACTTAGTAAAATTCCATTGCATATACACTTTATAAAGTAAACTCTTATACTTTTTAGCAATAAAGTTTACTTTAAAATGTATGTTTCTTAACAACAAATTCCAGGAAAATATATTGGAATAGATTTCAATAAACAATCCTATTAATATTATAAATGCGATAGTTTGTCTGTTTGTTTGTTACTCATTCACACAAAAACTGCTGAACCGATTTTCTATTTATGATTCTATATAATATATTATGATATACATATTATGATTAAAAAAAATACTACAGGATCAGAATGCAGCCTCTTAATACTATCCTGCTTGAGGAGAATGGAAGTTTAAATTCTTTCTGATGTGGACCACACACAGAAAGTGATTGGGTTCTTAGAGGAGCTATGTCATCAAGAGTAGAGCTAATCAAAATCTCTCAATGCAAAATAGGCTATGAGTTGTAGACCCAGATGAAGAAAAAGTGGTACACAGGAAATACAAATGATATACACCAAACACTTACTGCATCCTAGAGGTCTCATTTCTGCATTCTGTGTGTACACTTGAGAGATGTCTGCAATGCGGCGACACAGAACATGTACCGGAATGTCAGTACCGTATTTGTATTTCCAATTGGCAGCTTCGTATCTAGCTCGCTGGACTTGAGAGCGACTATCAGCTGAAATATTAATATATAAATCTAAATATTTTTTAATGACTAGTAGTAGTAGTAAACAGCACCTATTTGTTATTTCAATACTTATAATATAAATCAAAACAGTTATGAAATACATAATATATTATAGTGCGAAGAGAACCCCTTGGACTGAGTTTTCAGACTGTGTTTAGTACATGTCATAAAAGATCCACATTAAAAATAATGGTTATTTTTTTCATTTTTTTTAGCACAGGTATATAAAATAAGGGAAATGTTTAATTGCACATCTTTTTAAAATTTAAGCAAACAACATTTCTCCCCTAATAACCAACCTGCATAACAAATAAATGACAGTATATCAAATTAAATAATTGTGTAACTAAACATGTAGTATTAGAAAATGATTAAAAACAATCAAAGTAAGCAAATTTTTTAATCTAATTTTAGATCGAAAATCTTACTTAAACCTGAAAGCTAATCGCTTTTTAGAACAAAGGCGTTAGGTTAAATTTGAATGGACTTTGGTCGTATAAAGAGGTGCATATTAGATAAATAGGATAGTCGTTCAGTAAAATAGTTTAGCTTTAAAGAACTAACAATGAAGCATATTTGATGTACAAATTTAGTGTGCAATTTAGTATTTTTGGTAGCAATTTCCAATATTTAAACATTGACTTACAGTTGTAAGATTAAATACTACCCATAAAATAATCTCTTCTTTTAATTCACTTAATAAAATCATTGAGTTGCCTTTTTACACCATACAAGTTTTATTTCAACAAATGTTTCCTAGTTTTTTGTATTTTGAGTGAAGTATCTTTACGCTCATATCCCCAAAATGGTATGCACTTGCACAAACAGGCCCCCTACGACTAGCTGAAGTCTAGTAACATAACATGTACTAAGTCCCACAACATGACAAGTGGCAAGACTATCACCTACCAGGCACATATTCAATCCTGGGAAACATTGTTTTTATCAGACGATAGAAAATACACATCTTAATACAAATATATCAAGTCAAATGGATGAGTTTATTCTTTATGCAGTAAGTTTAACGAGAATTGAGTCATTATAATCTCATCATTTTTCATGTGGTTATCTTTAATTAGTAATTCTTTAATAAGTAATGTAATGAACAATTTTCAAAATTGGCACACTTTGATATTTGAGGAATAGCTTGCATTGCTTATACATTTCCACAAGCAAATGATAGCGCACTAGTTAATCTAGTTTAATGAGTAGGTTAGATTAGACATTACCTAAAAATCTTTAAATATAATATAATACATTTTTAATTTTAGCCAGTAGTTTTATATTCTCAAAACATAGAATTTAGATTTAACCCATGCATTATGCAAAAATGCTTCGCGTACCTGTCATGCCGGTCATAACACATCCAATTTGATCAGTTAAACGAAACAGGTGAGTAACAGAAGATGGATCTAGTAGACGATCAGGGACCTTCTTTTGAGCAGCCACCACAGCACCATCAGCTCCTCGTAAAGCCACCGATGTAAGGCCGCCTTGGTTTATAGCTTTTAGAGCATACTCTGCGGATAAAAGAAACAATTAAGCAATTTCAATAAGGTATTCGGCACATGATTATAACTTTTTCAAAATGTGTTAACTTACCAACTTGGTACAGTCTCCCTTCAGGCGAAAAAATAGTAATATGTCTGTCGAACCCTGCACTACTTTCTCGGGCCATGATCAACTAGTAATTTTTATTTCAATTTCCAATAGAAATACCAAGATGCAAAACAATCCAAAGTTTCCAATTTCATTTATTTTTGACAGCCGGAAAATGATTTGATAGAAATGCTTCAATTTTCAAGACTCACTGTTATGACAAATAAACTTTGACCAATAGAAATCAGATACCAAAATCTCAACCAATCACGTTCAAAGAAACATTTCTACAATCTATGGCATTCAGAAGTTTCAGGCCAGAGACTAACCAAAACAGGTTTTTGTTTTTACCAAAAATACTAAAGCAAAGACCCATCTGAGGCAAAGACTCAATTCTAAAACATTTTTAATTTGAAATTCAAGTAATTCAACTGGACGACAGTGTAAAAAATAAATAGAATTAATTCATTTCAATAATAAGCTGAAAATCCAAACGAAAATTTTGTAACAAGTCTGTACGCAGTGTAGGCCGTAGCTGCAATTTCATTCATTTGTCAATTATTAGAAAAAAGTAGTTGATGTTTGTGTGGTGTGGAGAGAGGTTGTGCGATTTCAAATTTATTTTATTTTGAAATAGATTTCATCGTGTTTTATTATATGTTAAAATTTACAATACAATATTAAAAATAGAGATAATAACACTTTTACGTATTCCCATTATTTGATTGGTATTTATACGGATATATTTAAAAACAAAATGCAAGAAACCGTTACAAATCCTAACGAACGAAAATCCTTATTATCCTCATTCTTGGAAGTCCTGGAGACACGAGAAAAACAGGCACAGGCTGAGAGAGAACTCCAGGAAGAAAAGTACCAGAGAAGGACCCAAAGGATTTATGATTTTCATGGTATGTTTTGAATTAAAATTTAAAACAAAACAATTCTCAATTTAATGGATTTGAGCGAACATATGTTTACATTGTTATAATAAGATGTGTTAAATAGTCATGAAATTGAGAACTAATATTTAATATGTTATTGAAAATATTTTATTTTTTGTATATAATGAGCTTTTAATTATAATTATATTATTCTAAAGTTTCATTTATTTAGATTATACTGTGATTTTATTTTGGTTTAAAAACTTGTTTTAAGTAATTCGTACTTTGGTGAATTATCTGCTATCTTCGTTTTAAATAATAAAAGTATCTTGATATCATATTTAAAAAATGTAGTAAGTAGTGGTGATTAAAGAAATTTCTTATTACCCATGCACTTTGAAATCTGTCAAGAATCTCTAACTTTATTAATCCATGTTATGGTTATTTTTAATTATTTATAAAAGAGATAGGATGTGAATAAATAAGCAGATGTTTATACCACAAAGTTTTTTTACCATAAATTTAATTTTCTAATATAGAACATATTAAATACATAGTAAATATAGTAAATTAATAAGAACATAGTAAATTATTTAGGTACACTGTATAACTTAACAGACATGTAAGCATCTTAATTTTTGGAGAGGTTCCTGTCCGTGATAAAACATCTAGCTTTTAATGTGAGTATAGCCAAGGGACACAGCTAGTATTCATTACAAATTTGATGTTAATATCTGCTTGTTTATTACAATAATAATTAATAGCAAGTATAAATTAATTGTTTCCCGTTTCCCCTCTCAATTGGACCCCAGACCAAGTTCAATATTAAAATAGGTGCATTTAGCGCATCAGCTAAAGGAGAACTGAAATTATGTTGAATTGAAATATGTCTCAAATTTTATTTAAATTGAGTATGACCTTTTTAAACTTCTTTTGATTTTTCCCTCTGTGTAACCAGAATACAGGAGACAACAGTTAGTTGGTGCTCTATTAAAACCTAGCTTAACAATTAGCAGTTTCTTCTCAATTCGGCTGGTATATTTTTTTTATGGATGTACACTGATTTTGTTGAGGTTTCTGAACTAATTTACGTAATTCTTCTTTTGTTTGATGTGGAATAGTTCCGAATTGGTTCCATATAAATTTATTTAGGTAGGCCCATCATCATTTTTATTTTATGAGCAGTTTTACTATTTTCAATTATATTATATTTAAATTAAATCATATGAGCAATAAACTAAAAAGTATTAAATAAGAACAACTATGTAAAAAAAACTTACTTCAAAACTAAAAATATTTATAATATACTACTTATTTTTTATACCTATTATGTGCTATTTACCTAATAGGTTTGAAGTCAGTGCCTAGCCAATTTAATACTTATAATATAATTATTAGTTTAAGGCTTGACCGAATTCAAAGCGATAAGTAAATAGCACATAAATAATAGGTAGTATATAATTAATGTTAAATCTTTATATTATTTTTAGTTTTAAGTTGGTTTTTAAAATAGTTATTTTTAACCTCATTTTTCCTATTGTCGTGCTTTTTCTTTCATACCCAAATCTCTCTTCCAGTAATGTTGGGATAAGCAAAGATTAATGCAAAGTCAATGTAGGGTTTTGTCTCAAAACCACGCTTTCCAGGAGCTTTGCCATAGCCATTCAATTTATTTCCAGCACATTCTCTTTTCTACCTACCTTTACTTATGTTACTGTCCATCCCTGGTGAAATCACTTCCAATATATTTACTTGCTCCGGCACTGAATCATCTACTAAGGCCTACATTCTTTGGTTTTCTTCGCATTAAAATGTACGCCTTTTCTTTACAATCATCATTCATAACTGCTGTAATTAGTGACTAAAGTTTGGATGGTGTGGGACCCAAAAGCACAGAATATTGTTAGATCTGTATAAATAGTAAATTTTCTTTAGAGATTCCAAATTGAGAATGTCTAATTGTTAACAGGTGTATTACGAATTTTACGAAGTTTTACGTTTTACGAAGTTTCCCTCAAATTTTTTCTTACTTTCTTGAAGTTGTCGTGTTCTGCTTTTCGAGTTTGATCTGCTCTTCATCTTTGCAATATCTACTTAATTTTAATTTACAAAATGGCTAACTTTTATTGATATTTCTTCCTTGGTTGGAATTTTATAGGCAACTGTGTCTGTAACATGGATTGCAGGTATTTTGTGTCTAATCTTGAAACGCTTTCTAGCTTTTTGTAGACCATTCTCATCAAATTTCGAAAGAAACCTTAAGAATTACTTTCTCTAAAAGGGAATAGTTATCGGATAGTTCTTTTGTCTTTTATTTTCCGAAATAGCAGTTTCACGCAGCTTGGCCTGCGTAACTTGGCTTCTACTGCACCGATTTTGATGAAACAAAGCCTATGTCACTCAGGAATAATGTCGCATTCTAAAGGTGAAAGAATTTTTGAAATCGATCTAGTAGTTTTATCGATCTAGTAGTAGAGCCTATTCATTTCAAACAAACAAAAAATCAAACATTTCCTCTTTATAATATTAGTATAGATAGGTATCTGGTGTTGTAGAGGTTTGTTGGCGGTTGTGATCTTTTAACTAAATTAGCCTTTTGCTTATTTATCTTCTGATGGTTAATCTTTTGGTACTTGGGTCCTGATGGTGTTAAAAAGATTTATGCCTATATTTTTTTTCAAGCGGCGTTCTACATATCTTTATTTTATCATTTAAAACAGAGTATTAGGTTTTCAAGTCTGGCCTTGTCCCCAGATGCAAATATTTTAATGGCAAACTTAGACTTTAAATCTGCAAACTATAAGTAATATTAAGCAATTATTCCAGTTCAGGCGAATCGTACAGAATTCCACCATATTGAGATATTCTAATTAAACCATTTGTGGGCGGCGGTGATCACTTTCCATCAGGTGACCCACTTCCTCTTGTATAAAAAGAGTTTACAATTTTTCTTAATTCAACTGCCTCTACCAACCTATTGAGTAGCTAGCATATAATTATAAAGTAGTGCGGATTACCAACAATCATATTTTTTTATCAGATCAACCTCTGAATATTCAATCCTAGTATGTATGATTATTTTACATTCATGCAGATCGTCAACAACGAGAAGCAGTCGAGCTAAGGCGTTGTCTCGACTACGTATCTCAGCATGCCCACGTCCTGGAGACAGTCCTTCGCAGCGCATCCGGCGATAGCGTGCCATTGTCCGCCACCCTGGTCCGACAAGCATCGGCGCTGCAGCGTTGTATGACCCAATGCATCACTAACGCCTCCCGCATCAGACACCTGCTGACCGCCGCTCATCAGCCGCAGATGGACACCATGCTTGCCAAAATGGTAAGTTCTAGAATGTAGTCCAATAAATTTGGCAAGGGTCATTTACATTCAATCTTCAAATCGTTGACCTTTGACTTGAACTTGCCATTGCTTAGCTTAGTAGTTCTCACATGAATAATTCACAATAGAGATGTCATTAAATTCATAAAAAATGGGATTGGAATTCATATTACATGAAAGTCACTTTAGTTCTGAAAATTTGGAGTTTTAATGATTCCCATTCGTGAGAACTAAATCAGTTTGATACAAATGCGAAGCCAATAAATACAAATAATGGATATGTGAAATAATAAATAGAAAGTGCATAGGGTTATTCGCAAATCATGTCTAAACACAAATTAACCTGCTTAAAAACAACGATCTGATTTACCAAAGGGGCACAGATTATAACAATAAGTAATTCACGTTTATTGTGCCTTAATTATGTACCTGTTAGGGTCACGTAGTAATTAATATCTTTATAAAATTGCGTTAAATCCATGAAACTATGACAAATTAAACGAACTTTTCTAAATGAGTACCGATTTCGCATTATTTTGATGAAATAAATGGCCTCAGAGTAGCGCAGTAATGTTCCCACGGAATTAGCTAACCTGAAGAAATACAGTCCTCGGTGCAATTCTGTTTTACCTCATTATGGTCGTAGTCTTGTGAGTATAATCATATATTTTTTTTATGTTATAGGAAGGCAAACAAGCAGACGGATTTCCTGATGATAAGAAATTCACGTCGCCTAGAGACACCAAAGATGGTAATGGTGCGTTGCCAACCTGAGGTCAGGATGTTAGGCCTCAAGCAAAAGTAAGTTTACCGGCTACCTTACCCTCCGAACCGGAACACGTCATGACGTTATGGCGGCAGGAATAGGTAAGGCGGTGGTACCAATCCGGGCGAGTCGCTGCGAAACTCTACCACCTAGTCAAATGTAACTTTGTTAGTGACGGTAAGCCTATGCTCGCCTTTTACGAGCTGCCTGGCAGGAAGGCAGATGGTCTATTCTGCAAAGGAGCCTGGACAAACACGGGGAAAATATGAAAAATGATTTTGAAGAAAGAATACCTATATAATATTATACTTAATTAAAATAATAATAATGATAATAAATAAGAATATATATAATACATAAGATTCATCAATTATTGAGCTAATACGGTTTGTTGCTGCCCTGTGGCCTAGTTGCTAGTCCTGGTTAAATACCAGTACTCTACTACCAGTTTCGTTATGATCGGTTAACATAATATGCTCGCGTCAGCTGTCGTCAGATGGTCTAGTCAACCACCAAGATAACATGATGTAAATAAATATAGTCAGTGTACCATATCGTTCTAGACGAACCTGCTTGTTGACTACGTTAGCGTCAAGTGTATCTGTCTGTCTTATTCTTAAATCTCATAAAGTTATAGATCGCATCTGTAAGAAGACAGGTTGCACTTTGAAATAATATTTCGTTTTTATTTTATTGGTATAGTAACATTTTAGCATTGCCGTTTATAGGGTTCTGTACTTCAAAAGGAAAAACTGGAACCCTTATCGTTTCACTTTCTTGTCCGTCAGTCCATCTGTAAAGACCTTTTTTCTCAGGAACGCGTTGAGGTATTAAGCTGAAATTTATATCAAATAAGTAGACCTGAGTCTACTATCCCTTGGACCTGTAAAAAATAAAGGAAGAATTGCTGAAACCGTAAAAATATTTAGTTACATAGTAAAATGTAGTGTGTGAACTTTTGGTTGTTGGTTGACTAGGTACACTCTATACCTACGTATATTTATAGGTTTGTACGGAACCCTCGGTTCGCGAGTCCGACTCGCACTTGGCCGGTTTTATTTTTTCAGTTCCTTCTTCTTCCTTAGTAACGTAGTTTTAAACGTTGTACTAAAAGCTTTAAGGGGTCAATTTGCATTACCTTTGAAATCCATAATGTTTAAATAAGGAGAGGTAGACGAGCTGGTGGGTCTTCTAATGTTAAAAAAAATCCTCTCTCGCCCTCGAAATCTCTCGAACATCTGAATTGCCAGTGATCTTGCAGTTGGTCTTTAAGAAATGAGTGTTTTTTTTTTCCTATTCATCTTTGTATCCTGTCGAAAATACGACCATAGGTAACTAGTCTCTTAGACTTGAAGATTACGATATTTTTTCTCATAATTAGCGTATTTCTTACATAATTGCTAGCTCTTTAAGGCATTGTCTTCATTAACACTGGTTCTGTTGCAAACACTGACAAGGGGAATCCCCTTTTTACCCACCTATCTTAGCTCTCGACAAATCTCAAAGTTAACTTAATAATGTACGTACAATAAAAATAAGAGGTTAAAGCAATCATAGTGATTAAAATTTTACTTTCCTATTTAAATTTAGTTTAAGACATCGAGAAAATTTTTCTTACTCCTTGGGGCTGATTATACGGACCATATTGAAAACCGAGTTTAGTAAAACTAAGTTCAGTGTAAATGAGTTCAAGTACCTGATTGTGATCTCGTTCATAAACTACTGCATGTACTCTTTATGATGCAATTGACAATATTCTTATCCCCATCAACTGAGAATATACCACGTAAAATACTTCAATAATAAAATATTTAGGTGACCCAAAATTTCATTGACAATGAAATTGGCATGACTGACACTCTTGACAATTGATTAAACGCGTTTTTACGTTGATCGTGTTTAAATTCGACGGTGAAATCTTTGAGCTTTAGAAATACAACAAATATTTCGAACAAAATTACACAAATATCTAACACCAAGGTAAACAAATAATGTGCTGAATTTATGTGTTAATCAACTATACTTATACGTAGAAATACTAAAATACATAAAGTAAGTATCTTCAATCTCCTCTGTGGTGTAGCGGTCCGGCGTCGGACTTGACTTCTTGAGGTCCCTAGTTCGATTCGTGTCGGGCAACTTAAAAACTAGAAAGTTTGTATTTTCAATTTTTTTAATAAAAATACCGTTGATTGGGATTGGATGTGTGCCCGGTTGGCGATAGGCTTGCCACCTATTAAATATTGTGGGACGTGTCTTCGGCTAGTCGTGGGTACTCTGGTTGTGCCTCTACCTACCTCTTCCGGGATGAGGGTGTGAAGATACTTTTATTTTACTTTAACATTATCATATTATATCTATAATATAAAAATGAATCGCAAAATGTGTTGGTAAGCGCATAACTTCCGAACGACGGGACCGATTTGGCCAATTCTTTTTTTATTGTGTTACTTATGATCAGGAGAAGGTTCTTACGAAAAGAAAAACCGGGAAAGTTGCAGGGAAAATGGGAAAAATAATACTTTATTATTTCTCATACTGAACGGGTGAAACGAAGTTCGCCGGGACAGCTAGTTACTATTATAATTTTACATAATATTCCCGAAGAAAAAGGTAGAGGTGTAACTCATTTCCAACGGAAGGTATACCAAGTGCCACAATGAGATCGGTGGCAACCTAATGTCAAACGTGGACTTATCCAATTCCGGACACCCTTGTTTTTTTTTGTTAGAACACACTGACGATTGACCCGACACGGGAATTAGTGATCTAGAGACCTCATGTTGCCAAAGAAAACACTCTCGTCTCCACAGAATCAGTTATTCTTTCATGGGCCAATGTATACGTTTTTACAATAAACTTCCCGAACATAATAAAAACTTACCATTTAATACATTTAAAAATGTATTAAAATTAAGTTGTATGGTAAGGGTTCTTATAAGATTTAGAAGACAGAAATGCTTGGAATTAATTGCTCATACCAATATCTACAAATTAATTGTAAATGTAATAAACTTTTGTAAATTAGATTTATAAGAAAAAAGACAAGCCCGCTGAGTTTCTTTCGCCGGATCTTCTCAGTGATTGGCCGCGTTCCGATCCGGTGGTAGTTTTTAGAATTATATAGACGCGTTACAAGAATCTTTGTATCTATGTAATTAAATCTATTTTGAATTTTTGAAACGATCTAGAGACCTCCTAGACAAGTTACACAAATTGAATCTAGCTCCAAAGAAAGCAAATTCTATGATTGTATTGTGAATGTTAGTCAACGATTCTAATACATAACACAGAAATACTTAAATAGATACAAGAATAAATTTGATAAACACCCAGACCCGGAAATGCAGACATCTAAATGTTCATTACACAAATGCCTGCCCCCGTCGGGAATCGAACCCGAGCCGTACGGTTGGTCAGTGTGATTAGGCATGTACGCTAAACACTCGACCGAGACCAAAAAACAACACTATAATACCACAGAGGCGGTACAATGGTTTTTAATTATTAATATCGTGTCTAAGCGGTCAAGTAGAATGGTGTTTATTAAAGTCATTAAATAATTGGTGTCGTGCGGTTGGTCCGAATTAATTGGCTGGTCGTTGACTTTGCAAGAGTTTTCTGAGAACATTAATTCATTAAAAAGTTAACAAACGGCGTGGAAAAACAAAGAACATTGTGGTGGTCGAAGGGATGACGCTCAGTCACTCAGAACTACATATTCGCTATACCAACTGTCGCTTGTGTTACGTTTCTCATAAAATCTCGTTGGAAATCGTGATTTTGCTTTTTTTTTCCGCCCTCGTTTTTGCTTTCATAGGCAATAAACATTAATTAATAAGTACGTAAACACTTTTTTTTAAATTTTAAGTCAACTGAGTAACATTGTTTTTATTCGGGTCGGGCAATATAAAGAAAATGTGGTATTTCAAATTTTCTTATAAAAAAAATGTTGCTCGGGATTGGAAATGTGCCTGGTTGGCGATAGGCTTGCCACCTATCACATTGTGGGACTTTGTGTCTTCGGCTAGTCGTGGGTGCTCTTTTTGTGTCTGTGTCTACTTCGGGGATATGGGCGTGAAGATACTTCTTTTTGCTCTTATACCTAGGCTTTAAAAATTCTTTAACACGTTTTTCTTTAAAATTCGTTTATTATTAGCGCATTCGCTCCCGTGCTAAAGTATATATATTTTTTTGTTAATTGTAGATTATATTGTGTGACACTGATATATATATTATATTTCTGCAAAGTTTCATCTGAATCCGTTCAGTAGTTTTTGCGTGAAAGAGTAACATCCATCCAATCTTACAAACTTTCCCATTTATAATATTCTAAATAAACTAATGTTAATTAATCCTTATAGTATAAAATATCACTACATAGTATTAAACGAAGTCACTTCCTCTGTCCCTATGTCTCTTTGTGTGTTTTAAACTTTAAAACTACGCAACTGATTTTGATGCGGATTTTTTAATAGATTAAGTGATTGAAGAGGAAAGTTTCTATATACATATATTTTATACCCGCGCGAAGCCGGGGCGGGTCGCTAGTTAATATTGTAAATGTTAAAGCCTTAAGCACTAGCTGTTGCTCGCGATTTCGTTCACACATTGAAGTGAAGTGACTTCTTGGTTACAAAACATCTTCCCGAAGTAACAGGTACTACCTCGAAATGTTGTCCCGGGCTATGAAATACATAAAATTTGGTAAAAATCTTTTAGTAGTTTTTGAGTGAAAAGTAAACAGACCAATCTCCTATCCGTATATCCTAAAGGCAGAAGTATGTATGTTTAACCAGTACGATACCCACATACAGCCAAAAGTACTTAAGCCAGCAATGTCTATTACATTGCAAAACCTATTGACAGAAACCTAATCCCGGACAACGTTGCTTTTATTAAAAAAAGTAGGTTAGTATCTTAAAAGTAGTTTTAGTAATAGTGTCACGCTCATATCCCCGATGGGGTAGGCAGAAACACAACCAGGGCACCCACGACTAGCCGAAGACACTAAGTCCTACAATGTGAAGCCTATCGCCAACCGGGCACATTTCCAATCCCGAGCAACGCCCAATCCCCGATGGGGTAGGTAGAGGCACAACTAGGGCACCCACGACTAACCGAAGACACTAAGTCCTTCAATGTGAAGCCAATCACCAACCGGTCATATTTCCAATCCCGCGCAACTATTTTTTATTAGAAAATTGGAAATACCACATTTTCTTTCCGTTGTCCGACCCGGGATTCGAACCCGGGACCTTATGAAGTCAATTCAAAACTGATCTTATTAGAATTGAAAAAAAAATTTTTGAGTGACCCGAATCGGATTCGGTGCCGCATGTAGTCAATGCCTAAACCGCATTACTAGAACACAGAGAAAGAGAAAAAAGGTGCTAATTACAGCATTGAGAAACGAAATTGAAGAGTTGAAATATTCGTAATGGTGTGTCATTTTTTGTACGTCAATAAAATCTAAAAAAAAGTACCTTCACGTCCATGTCCCCAAAGATATAGGCAGAGGCTCAACCATGGCACCCACGGCTAGCCGAAGATACTAAGTCCTACAATGTGATAGGTGGCAAGCCTATCCCAACCGGTCACATTTCCAATCCCGAGCAACATTTTTTTATTAGAAAATTGGAAATACCACATTTTCTTTTATATTGCCCAACCCGGGATTCGAACCCGGGACCTCATGAAATCAAGTCTAACACCTGGACCGCTAAACCACAGAGGCGATAAATCAAATCTATCTCAATTTATTTCAACCTTTACGCAGCTTAGCCTCCTATTCGTAAACCACTTGCGTCGCGTGATTCAGCAATTCTTTTGTGAAGCTGGCTGAAGGCTCGAGGTTTTTTCGTCATGTTTTTGTGGAATCGCCCGAGCCGGGCCACTGCTTCAAGACCACTTAACAAAACACCGTAACAATTACACATTAAGTAATAGTTTAATACAGTGGAACCTACGATAACAGCAATCGACCGTAGAGTTTACTGATTGACTCTGAATAAGATTCCCAACTCGAAGGTACACGATGTCGCCTCTGGTCTAGCGGACAGCGGTATATAAATGTGTATTTGCAAATTTTCTAATAAAAATAACGTTGCTCGGGATTAGATATGTGCCCGATCGGCGATAGGCTTGCCACCTATCACATTGTGGAACTTAGTATCTTCGGCTAGTTGTGGGTGCCCGGGTTGTGCCCCTGCCTTCGTCTTTGGGAATATGGGCGTGAAGAAGTACATGGTAACTTGTAATGTGAGATCAATTTTCGTTAGAATCAATCATTGGTGGCAAGGTTGATGATAGAGCACGTTCGTATTTTAAAAGTTAAGAATATGATTTTTCAACATTACAAGTTTTGGATCGAAATTAGATATCTTTTTTTTTAATTTGTGCGCAAGAATTGGGTATTGTTCGAGGTTGGTGTAAAGTCGAAGTGTCTCGGGAACATCTATATATATAAAAGAAAGTGGTGTTAGTTACACTACTTATAACTCAAGAATGGCTGAACGGATTAGCCTGGAAATATGTGGGGAGGTAGCTTAGAACCGGGAGAAGGACATAGGATACTTTTTATCCTGTTCGATTGTGAGGAAGCTGGGAAAACAACATTTTAATTTACCCATACAAATCGAACGGGCGGAACGAAGTTCGCGCAGGTCGTCTGGCTAGTCTTGAATATATCTTTGAACTTTAAGCCAAAACTTGCGAATTATCTGAATGATAACTCGTATTTTATCACTGTGGTTTCTTTAGAGGGCTGATGATTTGTTAATTTAGTTTTATGGTCTATTTGCATAAAAATCTAGTGGTTAAATGTAAAGTTCTAAAAAAAAGAATATAATTTTCTTCGCTAAATATCAGGAGGCCGGGTATGAGTTGGGAACTCATCCCAATTCTCGATTAATGTGCAAGTCACACCTTTTACCCTAATCTTCAGCTCGAAACACGAGAGTGCCAATTTTTTTTATAACATTGGAAGGCAAACAAGCAGACGGATTTCCTGATGGTAAGAAATTCCCGCTGCCTAGAGACGCTAACGGTGGTAATGGTGCGTTGCCAACTAGAGGCCGGGATGTTAGGCCTCAAGCGAAAGTAAGTTAACCGGCTACCTTACCCTCCGAACCGGACCACGTCATGACGTTATGGCGGCAGGAATAGGTAAGGCGGTGGTACCAATCCGGGTGAGTCGCTGCGAAACTCTACCACTTAGTCAGATGTCACGGTGTTAGTGACGGCAAGCCTATGCTCGCCTTTTACGTGCTGCCTGGCACAGAAGGCAGATGGTCTATTCTACAAAGGAGCCCGGACCAATACGGGGGAAAACTGGCATTAAGGCGAATGTTGGATAATATTCAAGAAGAGATTTTTCACTTTATATAAGGTTAACCACTTGCTTGAATGCGTCATCTCTTTGTCTTTGCTGTTTAATGAAAATCAACAAGCAACGCATTTATCAGAGCTATAGTTAGAGATGAAAACATTCTTATTAAATACATTGATGACCGCCTCGTTGGTCGAGTGGCTAGCGTACACGTCTAACTATCACAGACCAATCGTGAGGCTCGGGTTCGATTTCCAGGGGCAGGCATTTGTGTGATGAACATTAAGATGTCTGCATTTTCCGGGCCTGGGCGTTTATTAAATTTGTTCTGGTATATATTTAAGTATTTCTATGTAATCGAATCGTTGACTAACATCCATAATACAATCATATAATTTGCTTACTTTAGGGTTAGATTTAATTTGTGTTACCTACTTGTTAAAAAATTACCTCGATGATAGACTGTCGATGTAGAAATAATTAATAGTAAAATAATTTTAGGTGGTAGAGTTTTGATTGGTACCACCGCCTTACCTATTCCTGCCGCTATAACGTCCAATGCTTGCCGTTGACGTATTCCGGTTCGGAGGGTAAGGTAGCCGGTAAACTTACTTTTGCTTGAGGCCCAACATCCCGGCCTCAGGTTGGCAACGCACTATTACCACCTTTGGTGTCTATAGGCGGCGTGAATTTCTTACTTATCCGTATGCTTGTTTGCCTTCCAATATCATAGAAAAAAGATGCAAACATTCTAATTAAATATATTGATGATCGACTGTCGATGTAGAAATAAAAAACATCCATGTACAAATACATCGGCTAGGGTCTATAGTAGACTAGTGATGTACCATGTAGCTGCGTTATAAAACATCGCGGTTTTTCGTCGTTGCATCACTCTTGCGTCACTACGAAAACAAACAGAGCAATTCTTTGTGCAATATTTTCGTAAAGATTCGTTAGTTTCGTGGATCACGATTTTCACGCAATTTTCGAGTGTGGGCAATTTATTTTGTTACGTTTCAGTGAATCTGCAACGCTCGGGCGTGATCTATCGTATAGACAACTTTTTGCCAAGGATCCACGTACAGTAAAATCTTGTTAACCACGTGTGCAGATTGGCAAATAAGTTTGTGGTGGTGACAGGTGTAAACAATTGTTTTGTTTTTTCTTCTTCTTCTTTTATCAATATGGCTTTCGATCGTTTTTCACGACTACTTTGCCAATGTCAAGTCAGTTAATTCTAATACAGTATGCAGTCATTTGTCACAAATTTTGTCACTTGTCATGTACAAAGTCATGTCAGGTTAGGGTCTTGAATAAAGCGGTGGCTTCGTTACTCAAGCTCATCTAGGAGATTTGACGGCAGCGAGGAAATAGACGATACACTTAATTTCTTTATAATGTTTATTTAATTTGTGCACTTTCACTGAACAAAACTAATGTAATTCCCACCCAAATTAACCAGTTTCATTCAATGTAAACACGAAATTCAATAATAATGAAAAATTACGACCACCGCCACCAAAATGGCGCCAAAACTCCCAAAATCTTGTAAAGCACTTCGTGTACAGATTAGCAAACAAGAGTTTGTGGTAGTGGCAGGTGTAAATAAATGTTTTTTAATGACATTATGACAACCATAACTGTCAAGCGCTAGTACAAAAAAACGTCAACTGCTATCTTCTTTTTATTTTGATAATTTCTAAGAGACCTTTTAACATATATTTACGTGGTATCTTGTGATGAAATTATTAAAACTATGCAAAGTGGTGCTGAAAACGTTACTTATAATATATTCTGCTGTACTTTTGGGCTCTACACCATCTGAGCTGCAAACACTAGTCACAGTTATGGAAGAAGATTGTAAAGAAAGGGGCTTACATTTGAATGCGACGAAAACCAAAATAATGGTATTTGAAAGAGATGTAGCCAGAACGGATGTAAGAGTTTTGGTTGATGATGTAGTGCTGGAACAAGTGAATGAAATTGTATATCTTGGTTGTGCTTTTAGCAGGGATGGAAGGTACACCGCGGATGTAGAGAAGAGAGTGAGTGCAGGGAATAGTGTGAATGGAGCGTTGGGTAAGCTATTCCAAAGCGAGGTTTTGAGTCAAAAAGCTAGACTCGCTTTGCATAATTCTGTGCTTATCCCAACGTTATTGTATGGAAGCGAGAGTTGGGTATGTCAGAAAGATCATGAAAGTAGGATAAATGCGGTCGAAATGAGAGCACTACGGAAAATCTGTGGTGTAACGCTCGCTGACCGCATTCGTAACAGTGAGATCCGAGAAAGAGTGGGATCTAAAGAAAGTGTTGGTGTTAAAATGCGAAAGGGCATGCTCCGCTGGTTCGGGCATGTGGAAAGAATGACAGATGAAAGATTGACAAAGCAGATATACAATGCGAATGTGGATGGATGTAGGTACCCGGGGAGACCAAGGCTGACATTTCACGATCAGATCAATCGGATATTATCCGAGGGTGGTGTCAAGAGTCTCCGAAACCGGCGTGTTTGTATGAAAAGGGTAATGGTAATGAATGTGAAGGAAGCAAGACAGGTTTGTCAGGATCGTGAGGTCTGGCACTCGATACTCTCTGCCTACCCCGTAAGGGACTTGGCGTGAAGATATGTATGTATAATATATTCTGGCGTTGTTTGCCAGAAAGTGAGGCTGGACAAATTTTGTTTCAAATTCAAGTTTATCGCCAAACTGCTGGAATTATAAGTACATATTAGTTGTAAAAACACATTTCATGTTTAAATTAACATTTAGACACCGAAAAAATATTTTTATCTTAATATCAATTTAAATTCTTAAAATGAGTTTTTGGAGGTTATGTTTACATTTTGTTTGGGGTGACCATATGTAATACGAGTGACTGTGGCGAGTCTTTTTTTGTAGTTCCTTCCACGTTAGTTCAAAATTGAGTAGAATTAAAGGTTGGTGGTGTTAAGATTTGTAGTTAATAGATTCATCTAGAATACATTTTATGGCCTACGGTATTCCTTCTGCCGTAATCACAGTTGGATGTTTTAGTACTAGGTCTAGTAGGTAAGTAATTCTGATATTTGGGACAGAAACAAATTAATAAAATAAGACAGCATAAACAACGCTTAAAAAATTAAAAGTCAAAACAATAACTAAGTACAAGTGTAAGTATTTCACGCCCATATCTCCGAACTGGTGGGCAGAGGCACAACCCGGTCACTGACGACTAGACGGAGATACTAAGGCTCACAGTGTGATAGGTGACAAACCTATCGCCAACCGGTCACATATCCAACGTTATTTTTATTAGAAAATTGAAAATATATAATTTCTAGTTTTTTTTAGTTGGCTGACCCGTGGATCGAACTCGGGACCGCAAGAAGTTAAGTCCGACGCCGGACCACTAAACCACAGAGGCCGATATAAATATAGTTAAAAAGAGAATAAAAAATAAGTAAAAATAGGCATCAAAAGGTGTTCGGTTTGTTTTCGTTTTCATGTATGTCCCTAATTGTTTATTGTACGTGCACTAGTTACACCGCGAGTGGTCGGCCGAGGTGGCAATTACCGTTCGATATCGTGACCTAACACGCCGGCGTTGAACTCGATTTGTATCGTAAACATTATGGTGACCGCTTTCGTCCGCACATGATTGATGGTTCTTATGTATTTGACCCTGACTTTGTCTGAAATTATTTTGTGTAGTCTTTTGTTCAAGATATTTTTATGGTGTTAGATAATGAACTGACATCTCTCCTGTTGGCAAAAAGCAAACCGTGGCCTATAAACATCATTTATCGCCCCCGAAACCCCCTATATATACTAAATTTCATGAAAATCGTTGGAGCCGATTCCGAGATTCCAATTATATATATATATATATATATATATATAAGAATTGCTCGTTTAAAGGTATTAAACATCATAGATGTCAAAGGTGCG
>NJDD01002887.1:96487-108936 GCA_002245505.1 Calephelis nemesis
TTATTAGGCCTACCCTACTCTCCTTACCAAAAATTAAAATTCAAAATATATTTATCCTTTCGTGCTCGCCATTTTTAATTTCGTCACTAAACTAGAGATCATTAAAGTCGCTAATGCCAATTAGCTGTTGTGTATTTTTTATCATTAGAATGTCTTACTGTTTATTTTTCTGCCAAAAAATTATATAAATTAAAAAAAAAACACGTAGGTAACTCAAATTTGGTCCAGTCAAAGGTCACGTTCGGGGTCGGCGGCCGCGTTTGCTGACCCGCTTTGATAATGGCCCATTAAGGCTAATGACCTTCATTACCTCTTCCTTGTGTTTCTCCTGCGAATGACGTTGATCACTGCGCAGTTTGTCAGCAAATAGCCAGTGTCCGTCAGTAATAAACAAGCGATCGTCATCGTCCTCGGACTTCACTTTAATATTGTCAAACTTTAAGCTTTTCGTAGTACTTAGTGCTTTCATCTTACGAGGAATATCTTGCGTATCATGCGAGGTTGACTTTTTAATGGAGAAAAGTCGCATACGGGTGAAATGGCTACATAATGGGAGGTAGTCAATGCGACAAAAAGAATTACTTTCTAATGCGATGCCGGATTCTTACAAGTTTGAGAACCTTTTCTTTAAAAAACTCCGTGGAAATACTGTTTTCATATATGTTTTTGGGTGGCTGTTCCAAAGTATAGGATATTCGAGCGATGTTGATAGTACGCGTTACTTCTACTACCGCGCGGCGATTTTCTTTAAGTAAACCGCAATGTGGTATTAAAGATTTTGACTGCCTCGTTGGTTGAGTGGCTAACGTACACGCTTAGCTACATCGACCAAAACGCGAACTCGGGTTCGATTCCCGACGGGGGCAGGCATTTGTGTGATGAACATTTAGATGTCTGCATTTCCGGATCTGGGTGTTTACTAAATATATTCTGGTATCTATTTAAGTATTTCTACGTATTAGAATCGTTGACTAACACCCATAACACAAGCATATAATTTGCTTACTTTGGGGTTAGATTCAATTCGTGTGAGTTGTCCAGTGATTTTTATATTTATTTATTTATATTAAAGAAAATAAAAATATGTACTTATATAAAAAACGTAATAATTGAATATTTTTTTAAATCGTTATTCAGGTAATAACTTTTTAAAAACTGTAGTTTCTCAGTTTGATAAATTTAAAAATAAACCTGAAAAAGTATAAAAATCTCATTGTTTCCTTAGTTTTTGTTTATAATTGAGTGAAGTTACAAGTATCTTGTTTTGAGTCGTTAATTAGGAAAAATATTTGGTCTAAAATTAAATCAAAAATAGGATGTTTCGAATATCCTCGCCTTAAGTAACTTTAATGAATTGATTCTATGCTATGTACAGTAGTACTTAGTATTACCCTGAAGGTGTAGGCAGAGGCACAACCAGGGCACCCACGACTAGCCGAAGACACAAAGTCCCACAATGTGATAGGTGGCAAAGCCTATCACCAACCGGGCACATATCCAATCCCGAGCAACATTTTTTTTAATTAGAAAATTGGAAAACCCAAATTTTCTTTTGTTGCTCGACCCGGGATTCGAACCCGGGACCTCATGCAATCAAGTCAAACACTTGAACCGCTAGACCACAGAGGCGACACTAGTACTTAATACTATTAAAATTATGCGCTTCGGCTATATTCGTCAAGCTTCGGAAATCTGAATGTAGTATCTTCACGCCCATATCCCCGAAGGGGTAGGCAGAGGCACAACCAGGGCACCCAAGATTAGCCGAAGATACTAAGTCCCACAATGTGATAGGTGGCAAGCCTATCGCCAACCGGGCACATATCCTATCCCGAGCAACATTTTTTTTAATTAGAAGATTGGAAAAACGCAATTCTCTTTTTATTGCCCGACCCGGGATCCGAACCCGGGACCTCATGCAGTCTAGTCCAGCAACTGAACCGCTAGACCACAGAGGCGATATGAATGTATTTGAAAGATATCTATATAGAGCTGTTATTACACGTAATTAATTAATCATTTCGTTCAAATTTAGATTAGGTCAGCCAATTTAAAAATAAAAGTATTAAGTGTAAAAAGAGTATAAAGTGTAAAGCCGAAGCGCATAATTTAAATAGTAGTTACTGTAGATTGTTAGATAAATATTTTTCTTTATGACCGAATAAGTGATTGTCTCTATGTGGTCAGATGAAACCCAAAATTGTACCTCTCTTTCTTATTTATTACTTTTGGCTTTTATATTAAAACCAGTCATATTTTGTCAGTGAAAGTCTCAAAAGATGTGGTGCTTTCAGTTCGCTTCGTATTGTATGTTGCGTTTTTCCGCAACATTTCCTGTTTCACATTCGCATATTACGAGAGTGAAAGTGTGATTCTGGACAATTACCGACCGCAACGCGGAAATGGATCATTGCGCGACCTTTTTCTGAATAACACTCGTTTATTACTACTTAGCCTGCTTATTGCTTTAAGTAGCGGATGTTTTAAATCTTGCGCTTAAAATAAAGCTGCTAATAATGTTTGTTAAGCTGGGTACTTATCCTACTTACTCTCAAACAGTTCCAGTAACCTGGATATTTTTCTCGTGTTGGTTTGGGTCAAATGAGTAGAAAAGATCAGCCTTTCTTCCAGGTAGCTCGTAAGAGGCGACCCAATTTTAAAATAAAGGCCATAATTTCAATGACCTGGATATTTTCCCCGTGTTGGGTCGGGTCAGATGAGTAAAGTAGACCATCAGCCTCTCTACCAGGCAGCAAGTAATAGATGAGGAAAGGTTAAAGTATAGGTCAGTACCAACAATACCACTGGTGGCATAGTGCTGTGCAGCAACTTGCCCGGGTATCTATCTACTGCGTTACCTATTCCTGACGCCATAATGACTGTCATATTCCGATTTGGTAAGGTAGCCGGTAGACTTGCACAGTTGGCCTTATATCCCGGCTACAGGTCAGCGACGTACCTATAAGATCTGTGGTGTCTAAAGGCCATGTTTGTCTTTTACTTACTTTTACTTTACCATCAGGAGATCCGCGTGCTTGTTTGCTGATCTCTCCCATTAAAAAAAATATCTTAAAAAAGGAATACTAGAGAATTATTAGTAGTGAAAATTCTGTAGTATACAGTAGGGGTTAAACCGACTGAAAACGAAAGGTATTATAAGTTTGACGTGTTGTGTGTCTCTGTCTGTGGCATCAAAACTTTTGAACGGATGGGCCGATTTTGATGTGGTTTTCTTTATTTGACGTGATCAAGGTGGTTCTTACGTTTAGGTTTTGTCTACATTACGTATAGGTTTTGTCGGGAGTTCATTGAATATTTTTAATTTTAGGACTATTATAATAACTAATTAAAATATTTTGGCAACAAAACTAGTACGCCTATTTCTTCACTGTAATTAGTTAATTGAAATTTGTCGTTACTTGTGAAGCATGAAGGTATATTTTTTCAGAGAACAAACTCACGGGTCTTCTAATGGTAAGAGATAATCGTGCCCAATTGTCGTAGAGCTCTACCTTCAGACAGACGCCATATACTTTCTTCAAAGAAGCCCAGAGCTAAGAGATGGATTTTGCCATGTCTAATAGATTTCACATATGACTAGGATCAAAATAATCTAACCCCTTAAAGTATATTCATTAACAGGAATTAAAACTTTTATTTTTCTATGTGAAAGGTGTGAGAGATAAACTTGGCCTATAGACACCATAGATGATGTAGGTGCGTCGCAGTCTTGTAGCCGATATGATAGACCAATCGTGCAAGTAAGATTGCTCCTTACCCTTCCAACCAGAAAATGATACCCGGGTAAGTTGCAGCATGGCACTCTACCACCAGTGAAGTCACCACCCACTAGTGGAATTACCATGTAGGTATTTGGTTACAGTTAGAGCTTGTACTCCTTGCTCTTAGACTTAGTTACCAATAGAAATAAGGGGTCGTAGAGTTGGCCACATCTTTGCGATTATTAGTATTAATGTTACATAACAGTAACAAAAAATAATATAAAAATAATTTCGAATTTTGTTATTTAAAGTTAAAGTATTGGTAAGTTGTAAATATATTATAACCAAAGGGCTATAAACTCTAGACTTGCATAATGGGCAAAGCGATGCCGGCCACAGGAAGACGCACCTATAACATCTATGGTATCTACAGGACACGGTTATCTTTTACCATCAGGAGAGCAAGTACACGACTTGTATACTTTTTACAAAAAAAAATAAAAGTTTTGATTCTTGTTAAAAAATATATTTTGATCTTAATAATATGTGAAATCTCGTAGACGTGTCAAAATCCAATTCTAGGCTCTGTTCTTCTTTTAAGAAAATATGTAGCTTCTAAAGGTAGAGCTCTCCGACAGTTAGTGGTATTGCTAACTATTTCGTCCGCCAAAAATGTGATTTTTTAATTTTTTATTATTTTGCCTCTGTGGTCTAGCGGTTTAGTTGTTGAACTTGACTGCATGAGGTCCCGGGCTCGATCCCGGGTCGGGCAACAAAAAGAGAATTGGGTTTTTCCAAGTTTCTAATAAAAAAAATCGTTGTTTGGGTTTGGATATGTGCCCGGTTGGCGATAGGCTTACCACCTATCACATTGTGAGACTTAAAGTCTTCGGCTAGTCTTGAGTGCCATGATTGTGCCTCTACCTACGTCTTCGGGGATATGGTCGTGAAGATACCTTATTTTATTGTCATTCTACTCGTTTGCCTCTTAATTCTATATAAAACGATAAAATTAAACATTTTTTAATCAGGACGTACTACAAATTAAAATTCTGAACTACGTAATATACTTATAATGATCATTTATATATATTTTATGTAATTTTTAATTTTATAAAAGTAGGCTGTGCTACAAGTGGAGTTCTATCTTAAAACTAAAAGCAATCCAATATATCTTTATTTAAATTAACTGCAAAAAATCTACTCCTATTTCTTAACTCAGTTATCTAAGAACAATTAAAAAATATATGCGTTATTAAATATACATTAGAAAGACTAGTTTAATCTTAATAAAGTTAAATAGGATTACCTCTTAATCGTGATTTTTTATGGCATAAGGCACCGAACTAAGATACGGGTTTCCTGATGGTAAGAGTCAACCGTGGCCTATGATACTATAGATGATATAAGATCGTTGCCTTATAGCCAGGATGTTAGACCTATAGCGCAACACCTCACCCGGATTGGTACCACCGCCTTTCCTATTACTACCGCCATAACGTCATGACGTGTTCCGGTTCGGAGGGTAAGGTAGCCGGTAAACTTACTTTTGCTCGAGGCCTAACATCCCGGCCTCTGGTTGGCAACGCACTATTACCACCTTTGGTGTCTAGGCGGCGGGAATTTCTTACCATCAGGAAATCCGTCTGCTTGTTTGCCTTCCAATGTTATAAAAAAAAGCCTACCGGATACCCTGCCCTCCTAACCGCAATGGCTGTAAAAGATAAGGCGGTGTATCCCTCCTCTTGCAAGCTTTTTAACCAGCAGTGAATCATGATGCTTTTGTCAAAAAACAACCATCAAATCCTTTTTTTTTATTATAGTGGAGGCTAACAAGCAGACGGATTTTCTGATGGTAAGAAATCCACGCCACCTAGGACACCAAAGGTGGTAAGCAGACGGATTTTCTGATAGTAAGAAATCCACGCCACCTAGGACACCAAAGGTGGTAATTGTGCGTTGCCAACCTGAGGCCGGGATCTTATTAGAACAAGAGCAAAAGTAAGTTTACCGGCTACCCTTACCCTCTGAACCTGGTCGAGTTATTACAACAAAGTAATTATAAACGAATTGATAACCTCTTTTTCGACGTTGGTTAATAACTGGAATGGTATCATGTAAGTCACGTATAGGTGTGTTGCTTGTAATTATTTAAATTGTAATTGTCGGTAGGTAGGTGTCTCGGTTGTACCTTAATGATATTCATATGTATTTATATTTAACATTTGCGACTTTTCAAGGGCGTCCGCTCGCCCTGAGAACTACACTGACTCGGAAATGACTGTGAGAATTTTGTTTTTGTTGGAACATAGAAAATCTCGTCCATTCAAATGTATGATGATGCTGCGGAATCTGACCAAAAACGTCAGCACGGATGCTGATGAAGCGTTAGCTATCAAAGCTGTGTTTATGTTTATACTTCCGATCGAAATGAATAACTAAATTGGTTCTGCTTAAGTATATACACACATATATTCACGCCAAGTCCTTTATGGGATAGGCAGAGTATCGAGTGCCAAACTTCACGATCCTGACAAACCTGCCTGGCTTCCTTCACATTTATTACCCTTTTCATAAAACATGGACGCTCTTGACACCACCCTCGGATAATATCCGAGAGATCTGTTCGTGAAATGTTATCTTAGGTCTCCCCGGTTACCTACATCCATCCACATTTGCATTGTATATCTGCTTTGTCAATCTTTCATCTGTCATTCCTTCCACATGAACGAACCAGCGGAGCATGCCCTTTCGCATTTTAAAAGAAACACTTTCTTTCATTTTGCATAAGTACTCGTTTAAACAAGACAATTTCATTTACTATTACCAACATATTGTCTTGTATGTAGAGTATACCGTTCCGGATTTGGAGACTCTTGACACCACCACGCCTTAATAACTTCTAAGATATTTCGCACTGACTGACTCTTGTTTATTACGTCTTATCGCGAATTTACTGAAGTGTCTTTATCACATATTATGGGAAGTTAATCAATTAGCAGATATTTTATTTCTATTTCTTGATTTGACGTTTGATGTTGATCGCAGTTATTTCTGTCTTTATCCTACTTATATAGTTGGATAAACACAGAAATAACTACGATCTACGATATATCTATCTACTATCTAGGTGGTAATTAGATTGATTTTGTTTAGTGAAAGTGAACAAATGAAATAATCATGAAGAAATTAGTGTATCGTCTATTTCCTCGCTGCCATCAAATCTCACTGAGAGCTTGAGTAACGGAGCAACCGCTTTATTCGAGACCCTGACCTGACATGACTTTCTACATAGAGACTAACGACTGTATAAGAACTAATGATAACTAACTTGACATTGACAAAGTAAGTCGTGAAGTTATAAAAGAAGAAGAAGAACTACGAGCTGAATGTTCCTGACACCAAATAATATATTCAACTATTGATTTGGCCGTGAAAGCGTAACATCTAGACAGACAAATACTTTCGCATGTATATTGATATGGATTAGGAGATCATACCAGAGCGGAGTAATCCATGCGTGAAACGATTGCAAGAAATCGGTCACATGAGTTGTGGTGATTGTTATTCAGGCAATATTTATAACCTATCTACAGATAAAGATAGGCCTTTTATAGTGTTGTTGCTACATTGACCAACTTTGGTCTGGGGTTCGATTCCCGACGGGGGCAGGCATTTCTGTGATGAATATTTAGATGTCTACATTTATGGGTCTGGGTGTTTATTAAATATATTCTGGTATCTATTTAATTCTAAATATTAGAATCGTTGACTGACACCCATAACAAAAGCATAGAATTTGCTTACTTTGGGGTTAGATTCAATTTGTGTAACTTGTCCAGAGATATTTATTTATTTATTTATCTTAAATAGTACGTTAATACGTTATTGATATTGGCAGTTAATGCGAGTCGGTATTTCACCAATAATCTATATATAGTACACATAATAAAACAGTAATTGAACTATATCTCTACATTTACTTAATTGATTATCACATTATGGGACTTAGTATCTTCGGCTAGTCGTGGGTGCCCTGGTTGTGCCTCTGCCTACCTCTTCGGGGATATGGGCGTGAAGATACTTTTTTTTTTTACTTAATTGATATATCAGTAAAATACCTGGAACATAGTTTATGTAAAAGAAATACGTCCGTCTCGTATTGCGAGAGAACTGTCGCCGAACTGTAAATTTTCTAAAAGTTGTAGAACAAATATTATTGCTTTTGATGTACTAATGCCGCCCTAGAAGGGTTATGCGTTTTTTACCAGTATCTAACCCTGTCTAGTAACCAGAATAAATTTCATGTGTTTCTGGGTCTCGGTGTTTATGAAATTTATTCATCTAAATGTTCTTCGCATAAATGTCTGCACCCGTCGGAAATCGAACCGGAGCCTCGCGGTTGGTCGGTGGAGTTAGGAGTGTACGCTAACCCTTCGACTAACGAGGCGGTAATAATACCAAAGAATTTAGGTATAAATAAATAAATATCCCTTTATAAGTCACACAAGTTGAACATAACCCCAAAGTAAGCAAACTATATGCTTGTGTTATGGGTGTTAGTCAACGATACTAATACATAGAAATACTTATATATAAATACCAGAATATATGTAATAAACACAGACCCGGAAATGCACACATCTAAAATATGTTCATCACACAAATGCCTGCCTCCGCCTGGAATCGAACCTGAGCCTCGCGGTTGTTCGATGTAGTTAGGCGTGTACGCTTGCCACTCGACCAACGAGGCGGTATATATAAATATTGTGTCAATGACCATAAATATTTTGGGAGAGTTTTTTTAGAAATGTTGGGATAAAGAATAATTCATGAGAAATAATATCTACAATACACATTATTATTTAAACATCATAATGCCGGTCCAAAAGTGAAGTCCCTTTCAACACTTATCTCTTGAGCACCTACAAGTACTTTCTTTGGAAAGCTTAAACATAGTTTGATATTAGGGATCCTTTCGTTAGTGTAGAAGCTCAGGTCGTAGTATTTTGTCTTCTTAGTAATATTAATTACGCGTCGCGTTGTTTGTCAGTGATAGACTTCTAAACTACTTAACCAATTTTAATAAAATTTAACCGCCGCAGTTTGATCCAATTTGAAAGATAGCTTACATTTCAATTTGTCGCGGGTGAAGGCGCTGATTACAGCTAGTTATTTATATTTTATATCCAATAGCAACAAAAATTGAAAAAAGAAATCGGGTCAGAATTTTTTGGCAAACAATTTTTAACTAATTTTGTAATGTAATAAAATGTTTCATCCTTTTATTAGCTCGGTGAAGATCGGCATAGGTTCGGATCTCAGACCATAACAAAAAAATAATTTCTACAACCATGTTTTGCTAAATAATTTAATAAAGGCTTTTTACAGTTAGGGGTAAGCTTACCAGAATTTGTTGCCAAGATATTTCAATTTTCCAGCCTCTGATCGCGTTGCTTCAATAGATTATTTTTTTTATCTATGGTATGGTTTGGTTTTGTCTATGGTATTGATTAGTAAAATTAGAAAATAAAAAAACCAGCAGTGGTTGCCTAGTTACCGATCTACAGTAGCACAATCTTTAATCGCAGAAAGATGATTCGAATTGGCCGTTAGTAAATTCTCAAGTACTATTACGCCATTCATTTATACGTATTCAAACTTGGAACGAATTTATACGGAACTCGAATTCGTTGCGTCGATTCGCACCTGTCCGGTGTTTTATAGCCTTTGTGAAGTACTCATAGTAAAGACGCGACGTCTAGTCTAAACTGACGAGACTGGAGTCGCCGCCGGGTTTGACGGCCGGACCTCCTGCCACCCCGACGTCTGGCTTCACAGACTTATTTGATAGCAACATCCTATTAATATTATAAATGCGAAAGTTTGTATGTATGGATGTATGGATGTTTGTTACTCTTTCACGCAAAAACTACAAAGCCGATTACTATGAAATTTGGTATGTAGGTAGCTGAAGACCCAGAATAACATATAGGCTACTTTTTATCCCGGAGTTCCCGCGGGATTGGGACTTACGCGGGTGAAACCGCGGGGCGCAGCTAGTCGCCTTATAAAACTCTTAAGTTCTTTAATCCCCGTATAATATAAAACCAAGACGCTATCCGTCGTCTGTTCTACATGTGCTTAGACTAAAATTATTATAGAACCATCTCGTAATCATGACCTACCTTTTCAAAAGAGAATCATCAAAATCGGTTCGTAATTGGCCGAGTGATCGCGTAACAAACATACAAAAAGAAAAACACGACATACTGTACAATTGACAAGCTCCTCTTTTTTAGACTCGGTTAAAAACACGCGTCTTCACTTTTAATTAACACGTTTCTGATACAAAACATTACCTTTGTTATTGTTTTCATATCAGTTCACCTTGATAAGGAGTACTTATCCAAATAACCCGATGTAATTCAATTTAACACTGATACAAAATAATGCAAATAATTATCGAACTACTGTTTAAAGATGTAAATAAATAAATATCCCTGGACAAAACACTCAAATGCCTGCCACCGTCGGGAATCGAACCCGAGCCTCGCAGTTTTTCGATGTAGTTAGGCTTGTACGCTAGCCACTCGACCAACGAGGCGAGGAGGTAGTTTATATACGAGGTTTGTATATTAACTAGCTATTTGCCCGCGACTTCGTCAACGTAGAATAGTTATAGAATAATAGTAGAATAGTTCATACAAACTTTCATGCCCTTTAGTCGTTTGGTAATTGATTTTTGACAAAAAACTGCCTATGTTTGAACTCGTGTTTTTAGCTATATGCTTATCAAATGACATCTAAAGTTGGTTAAGCGATTAATGCCCGGTTCCTTTATTTAAAAAACGAGTCGTTTTGATTACGGATGGTAGTATTTTGTACGCTTAGTAAGGTTACTGACAACGGTTGCTCGTTTCCGACTATTGATTCTAAACATTTTTTGAAAATATTGGTAACGCTCCTTTACTTTTTAACAAACTACGAATGGTTTGGCTGACGGATTACGATTCGTTGATTATAGGAACCGGGCATAAGTCGTGATATAGCAACCAAAAGATATTCATACAACCTTTGGCATTTATTATATTGGTATGGAATAGAAATGGAGTTCCATCTAGTGCCGATGATTCAAGCTGTATAATAAATTGATAGATGGTGTGCTAACTAAAGATCGTGTATAAGATAAAAGCGAATTATTTAGAATAAATATCACACTGTTACTCAAATAATACCGACAAGGCAACACAAACAGTACAACCGCAATAGAGTCGGTGAACGCTTAGTACATAAACAAATACACAAGATAGTGGTCACTATTATCTATAATGATGATGAAATTTAAGTGTACCAGTGGAGTAATGGTTGTTTACCTTGTTGGTAATTAGCGATGTCCTGATTGATAACGTCGCGTGCCGTATCGGCGACGGGGTCAGCGACCTGTTGTCTTACCCCGATTAACGCAACCCTTTTGTCACCGATTACGTTAAGGGGGTCGAGTATAGAGCTCACACTTGCACATAACCCAATTAATATGGTTAGAGCATAGGTTGTTGCTGTCGGGGATAAGTGGCTATTGGCGATAGGTTTGCCACCTATCACGTTGTGGACTTGAGTAGGTACCTTCGGCTAATCTTGGTTACACCGGTTATGCATCTACGGGGATCCGCAATTCTTTTTTGGTAGAATATATATAAATTTAATACCTAATGGTATATTTTTGTTTGGAAAACTGTCTGTGCCATTACATTACAAACGAGTAGTAAAATGACTCTTACTCCTTAAAACGAAATTGTGTTGAAGAAAAATAAAACAAATCCCCCCCCCTCTCTCTCTTTACACGACTTTAGACATTTACATCACTATTCCAAAGTTATTTTATGTAAAAAAGAAAAAATAGGAAAGTAGGATATAATTGATTTGTATATATGTAATATAGGTGTTTAGCTACATATGTAAGAGTGTCCACTATTTCAATGAATTCTTAAATGGACGAGCAGGACAAAAGGAGAAGTTTCTTTTTTTATGATATTGGAAGGCAAACAAGCAGACGGATTTCCTGGTGGTAAGAAATTCACGCCGCCTAGAGACACCATAGGTGGTAATAGTGCGTTGCCAACCTGCGGCCAGGATGTTAGGCCTTGAGCAAAAGTAAGTTTACCGGCTACCTTACCCTCCAAACCAGTGGTACCAATCCGATACAGTCACTGCTAAACTCTACCACTTAGTCAGATGTCACGGTGTTAGTAACGATAAGCCTATGCTCGCCTTTCAAGAGCTGCGTGGCAGGAAGGCAGATGGTCTATTATGCAAAGGAGCCCGGACCAACACAGGGGAATAATGTCATTACTGCAACGTGTCATTTAAGGCCTCACACTTAGTCAGCCAGAAGAGCCAATCACCGCACTCCCCCGTTCCATGATTACTCTGAAATATTGCACTCTAAAGTAAACGTCTAAAGCGACAAATCACTATTTTTTGACATTATAAAAGTAATTTGAAAAAAAGTATAAAAACTGAAACACTCATCTTTTAGGACCCTCGTGAACTTAGCATGCAAAACTCTTGAAAATTAGTTTTTTTTATCGTAATGGGTTTAAAGTCGTTTGTACCTGATTGTACCAACTTTTTTTTCGTTTGTACCTCAATAGTTCTAGGGGGCCCAAAAGCATGCCTAATTCTTGAAAATCATTTTTTTTTATCGGAATGTGTTTAGAATCGTTT
>NJDD01002888.1:0-35885 GCA_002245505.1 Calephelis nemesis
CAGTTAAAAAAATATTTTTTTCTTTATTACAATATTTATGGCAAGACTAGGTAGATGACTCATTTTGGGTCTTCTCAAACAAACTTCACAAGTGTTTTTAAACTTCGTTTATTTAACGGGCAGCATAACGACGTCCCAGAGAGGTCCGTACTGTGCGGCGATCGGCGTGTGTATCGTGAATGCCTTATCGCCTACAGTGCAGCCGTATTTATAAGGCTCGGCGCACGTGCAGGTGCAGGTGTTTACAAGTCGTTAGGCTAAGTATTGAAATAACAATGCTAACCCTTATTTCACATCGTAATAAACTCAAAGTAAACAACTGATGGTTTATAAACTAATTTTCTGGACATCATCAAATTATTTAACTTTATTATTTTAGTTTTTCTGAGGAACTAATGTGGTTGCGCCGATATATATAAATAAACTTATTTTAACTGGGTGCGAGTAAATTTATGTTTTAGTGAGTACTTACGTAGGTATGTATGTGTATATTTAAGCATGTGTGTTAGATATTTCATCACAAAACATCTTTCAATTCGCTTGACCGACTTATATGATTGGGATATTGTTAGATTCATTCGACTCAACTGATCTAATGCTATGTGGACGGAGTACAATGCCCTTCAGATATTGGTTTTATTTTATAGAAAAATGCGTCCTAACAACTTTGTATTGTAGCTGCGTCGGTCGGCTGTAAGGCCAATTTTACTCGAACATGACACTGGTGGTAATTCTGCTGTTCACGATCTAAACTTATTTTAGATGCATGCTATCTTTTTCAAATGAAACAAAACCAAAAGAGATGGAGCATTTTAGACATGACAGATTAGTCCGAACTTGTCACATTGTGTGATGTTTTTAATCAACGTTTTCCGAGTGAAAGATTAAACGTCAGTAGAAATGATGTGTACGGTCTAATTTGACTTAACTAAAGGTGTTTTGTCTCTTTCTGTTACTTTCGTTAAAAGAGGACAGCGATAACTTAAAATTAGGTTAGTAAGTGCGCAACAAAATTACCACCAGTGTCATTATAGCGACAGGAATAGGTAAGGCGTGGAACTCGATCAGGACGAGTTGCACGTTTCGATCGCCTGTGGTTACGTAATTTGTTGATATAACAATACCTAATAACAATATCGCCTCTGTGGTCTAACGGTCCGGGTGTTGGACTTGATTGCATGAGGTCTCGGGTTCGAATCCCGGGTCGGCCAACAAAAAGAAAATTGGATTTTTCCAATTTTCTAATAAAAAAATGTTGGTCGGGATTGGAAATGTGCCCGGTTGGCGATAGGCTTGTCACCTATCACATTATGGGACTTAGTGTCTTCGGCTAGTCGTGGGTGCACTGGTTGTGCCTCTGCCTACCTCTTCGGGGATATGGGCGTGAAGATACATACATACAATAACAATATCAAATATGACAAATACAACTTTGGCTTTTCAAGTAATGTACTTTTACTTTTACTAATTTACTTTTTTTAAGTTTTAAAAGTAGTCAAAGTTTGTGCGAGTATTATAATATTTGTGGTTTTTAAGAATGCTAAGTGTCAAAAACTCCTGACTATGTTTGTGTCATTCAAACTAGTATTAGGGAAAATATTTTTTTAATACGAGTATGAAGATTATATTGTTAACTCTCTTATTTTAAAAATAAGAGAGGACATTTGAAAGAACTTTTGTTCAAAATCAAATTAAAGCATTGGCATGCCTTTTTTGCTGTTGTCTTCAATGACTTACCCTCGAGTTTGTCCGATTTGGAGAGTAGGGTAGCCAGTAGACTTGCACAATGTACTTCATATCTCGGCCACCGAACAGCGTCGCACCAATATAATCTATGGTGTCTATAAGTCACTGTTGTATCTAATCATCCGAAAAGCCTTGCGCTTGCTCGCTGACTAATGCCTTAAAATAAATAGTAATGTCCAAACATTGGTGGCAAGTGTCTCGCGCAACTTCTAAACTAATCTTAAATTACCGTTATCTTCTTTAAACGCAAGGAATAGAAAGAGAAAAACATAATTTAGTGCTGTTAGGTTAATTTATTACATACATTCCTACAGGCTATTAGTCTAGTCTTTGAAAAACGTTAACTAAAAATGTCACGTTGACCTGTACGGTCTAACCAAAAACGGCCGTAATCTAACTTTTGTTTTTATTTAACTGGAATAAGATTTCTTTTATTAGCAAACGATAGGAAACACTTAAAATATGATTACTTTTTTGGAGTTTACTCCTTACGAAACTCCAATGCCGTTTATTTCAAAACGATATTCGAAGAATGAAAAACCAAAATTTGTTTGTTACCTCAACCCTAAAGTTTATTAGCAATAGCTACTTTTAACGGACATCGAAAAAAAAATTTCTCGTTTACTCCTTAAGAAACGATTTGAGTTATAAGGCCCGGTACGGAAATTTTAGGAGGAGTAAAATCAAGTGTAACACGAAAAGTTGAGGCGTTACGTAGAAAGAGACAAACATATATATCTGTAGGATTGAACGTGTTAAAGAATGAGATGGAATACATTACACAGCGTATCTCATTCTCGAGATCTCCTCCTGCGCGATACTTCGTAGTCTCCGTGCAGGAGGAGTCGCTATCTATCAAAATACTGACTATTTGGATCACACTTCTAATGTCTGCGATGATACTAATTTAAGAAGAATTAACATAACTAAATCTGCTGTAGGAGACATGTGTGCTGCAAGATACATTTCGTAAGGAGTAAACTCCAATCGTGCGTCGTAGCTGACACAGACACACTTTTTTTAATAACATTTAAAATATACAAGTTAAAATGTTTAAGGAACTGATCTCATCAACCTTAAAAGCTGAGTGGTAGGTGAGATAAGAGTGACCTTAAGTTATTTTGTAATTGCGAAATATTCTCGTACATGTAAAGTTTTATTTAAACGCGTTAAGAGAACAGTAATCATTAAAATAAATAATAATATCTCCGAAACCGGTGTGTTTGTATGAAAAGGGTAATAAATGTGAAGGAAGCAAGACAGGTTTGTCAGGATCGTGAGGTCTGGCACTCGATACGCTCTGTCTACCCCGTAAGGGACTTGGCGTGATGATATGTATGTATGTATGTATGTAAAAAAACAGTATTATATTTTAACAATCCAAGAAGTTAAAGATTCATACTAATCCATTCTAATATTGATAAGAAAAAGTGTGTTTGTTTGTTTATCCTTCTTCACGTCACAAAGATATGTTATAGTATTTATATGTGTGGAGATAGGAGGCTGGAGAGTGATACAGGATACTTTTTATTCCAAAATCTAAATATGTTACCGGGGTTAAGCGAAATATCTTCAACATGCGAGCGAGGTCGCGGGCAACATCTAGTGCTACAATGTAACCCAAGTGCGTTTGTTTGTCTTTCTTTCTCGTTGCAATAAAGCGACGGATAGAAGGCTAAAGAGGCTACTTTTCTGTATATTTATCTGCGTTCCCCGTGGAGCACTAAGTAATTACTTTAATACGAGGTTAAACCTGCGGGCAACTTGCAATATCCAGTTCTAAATTTTTTTGAAGTTCTTGGTATCAGATAGATGCCTTTAGTTAAGTTTAAGTTTATCTCAAGGAAGTACCTGACTTAGCAAAATCGTTAAAATAGAAGACGTAGAAAGTCATGTCAGGGTTTTCAGAAAAGCGATGGCCTCCTTATATTCAAGTATTAAAATTAACCTTCTTACTGCTCATGTAAAAAAACGACGAGTTGCACTCCGGGAGTGCCAGCAGACGCGAAAACTAGAATATTGACGTTGTGCATTTCTGATATTTTCTGATGGTTAGAGAATAATTTTGCACGAATTGCTTTAATTATCAGTATGAAAGTACTATCATTTATGTGGTAGAATACAATATTCATTTAAGGTTTTAATTTATCTCACGTTATTCTAGGTTTATCTCTATTACAATGTTAAATAGTTTTTTTTTGTTAGAACATATTTTAGTGATAAATTGAAATAAAGCCAAAAAAATTCAGTATTTAATTTTCAAAATAACAAAGTTGAGTTTTGACAGCACGTAGATGCTCATAAAAGTTTTTTGTCAACAACATATCAACGTTGTCATTCGTATCGGTCAAACACACTTATCGCAGAAGAAATGGGTAAGGTGTTGAATTCCTATCAAGGCAAGTTAAAGCACTCTATCTCCTAGTCTTGTTAATCGAGCCTATTTATCCTATTCTCGCCTCTTATGACATACCAGGGACCAGTAGTGTTACTCTTGAATCTAGATTTAATGCAAATTGGAAATTAGAATCGGATATGTCATTTTAGGCAGTCATTTTAGGCAGTACTGTGACTAGCTTATTATTATCTATTTCCAAAAAATCAACGAATCCAATAAAATAATGTATTCTTTATTTTGACCTAAATGTTATTAAATTGATATTGTGTTCGAGAGTACCTAAAATGACATACCTATCCAATTTCCAATTTACATGCAAGAGCAACCCTACAGGAGTCAGGAGTAACACGGCGAAAAATATTTTACATAACCAACCGAAGCAGTAAATGTAATATCGTAAGAGAAATACAAAGATCTTTTTTCAAATTATTCTCTATTAATTAATTAATTATTGATCTTTTATTAAATTATTTGCACACCACAATGTGGTAGAATATGTTGGAAAGCTTAAATAATTTTGTAACAACCTTAACACACATATTCCGCAAATAAATATATTTTCTTTCTTTCAAAAAATACGATACTGTGAAAGAGATCCTCTAAAAACATTTAGTTTTTGAAAGCCGATTATACAATTAGGATCATATGTCCAGTATCAGATAGTTTATTAAGTCTTATAAAAGTAAAAAATGTTCATAAATTTATGAAGAAATAGAGGGTAACGTTGCGTTTTGCAGTTTGCATTGCATTGTACTAGACCAATACACTTTCATTCTATCAAATCTAACGCCGCTCAAAATTGACCTGTTTTAATATAACATATTTTAATTTTAATGTTACCCCTATCATACTAAAACCCATGACAAAATCGGTCCATTAGTGTTTCTGTGATGCGTTAAAAACACTCAAAATGTATTTATGGCTGAAAAAACATTCCTAAAAATCCTGCCAACATTTTTTTTTAAATATTTTATCTAATTACAGAGAACTTTCGCAGAGAGAATTTTGTTAAATGAAAGTAGGTACCTTAAATTTTTAGAGAAGTCTAACTCACATTTTTAATTTTTGAGGTGAAAATTGTGGTCCAAGATGTAGAAAAAATAATTCCCATGGCGGCGATCAGGATCCCAGCGATCACCACACACTTGTTTCTTGTGTCTGGCAACATTTCACACGTCTGTAAACACACACAATCACTATATTAGTGATACACTATGCTTATCTGATGTTCAGCCGTTAGTCCGGTAGTGAGATAGCTAGGGTTGTCAAAAAGCTTTTAAGATTCAATTTCGAAAATCAATATAATTTATATTCCTGGTAACTTTTACGTCAAGACCCTGTCAGTGCATTATCTTTATCTACTTAGATGAGAAACTGGATCCTTATATCCCTTCGTTCCAGTCATCATCACGTGTGAGCGGAAGCATCAATTTTGCTAATTATTTTCTTGTCGTGATAGTTGTTTTCAGGAGAAGGTTGAGTTATAAAAAATAGTCAATCATAATTAGGACCGGATAACGTCTGTTATCCCAATCAGTATGAAATAAAGTGAAAGAGGTCAGATATTTAACATAAACCTTTCGGAATAAAACGTTATTTGTTATAATCCTAACTCAATTTTTATAGTATTCATCCACTATCTCGTATACAGCTGTGAAAGTTCACTCAGGTTAATACGTTTATTTCTAGGCGGTAGGGTAGCTGGTAGTCAAGCTGACATGGTCTAAAATCTTGACCATAATATAGCGACGCACCAGATATATCCAAGGTGTTTATATGTATCTTACCGTCAGTTCAGCCAGTCGTTTGTTCTCATAAAATGAAAAATTTATGTAATTACAACATTTATGTGCTATCTTAATATAGTACTAGGTACTAGCTGACCCTGCAGACGTTGTTCTGCTATATTTTTAATGTGATTTTATTAAAAAAATTTGGGTTGAGTCACCCTTATTACTTAAGGTTATGAAAATTACCTAATCTTGGACCTACTCAATATGCTCTCAAAATTTCATGAGAATAGGTCCAGTTATTTCGGAGGAGCAGGGGAACGAACATTGTGACACGAGAAATTTATATATAAGATATTACCGTAAAAATTAAAAGAGCAGCCCTAGCGATAACACTATCTTTACAATATTCTGCCAAGTAGATTTTTGTTGATTTTATCAGTAGTATGAAATGCGAATTGATGTTGATATGATCGTACGAAATCTTGACTCATTAATGACGGGGATGACAGTATATTTCACTGGTGGTACTTGGTAGAGTATCTAGGTACATGTTACTGCTGCCATAACGACAGTGTCATTATTCGGTCTGGAAGGAGGGATAATCAATAGAGTTCATCAGACGTAGCATTCTGATCAGAGGATAGGGCAAATCTGTTGCGTGCTTGATCGCTGTTTTGTCACTTAAAATGTTTTATGAAATATTCGCACTTTTTCCGTTGTAAAACTACAAAAAACCCACTTTGATTTCAAAAGTTAAGATAGGTATCCAAGTAAACAAAAAAGTGGTGATTTTCATGTTTTACCATGGATTCTATTATCAGATCTAGTAAAACTGCAAAAACTTCAAGCAATTCATTAAGTACCACGTCGCGATTTGATAATTACATTTGATAACAATTTATTTTTCAAATGGTTTCGAAATGTGGTACAAACAAGTACATTTTTTCAACAGCTTACGTGTAGTTTTTTTTGAGTGACATTCATTCATATTTTTTCAAAGTTAATAATGAAATAAAAAAAATGTGCACTATTAAATATAACTCAAAAACCTGTATTCGGATAGTCATAAAACTAATTAAATCATGGCCAACATTTTTAAAAGAACCATCAAAATCGATTAGCCGAATAACTAACATGCCAAAAAGAAAAAAAAAGTAATTAAGAAACTACTTTTGAACACGGTTAAAAACACACTTAACTTCCTTTTTTTTAAATAACTAGTGAAGAGTGGCGTAAAATTAAAATGGATGAGCTGTTTTAAAAAAATATTTTGTATTTGTTAGAGCGCACCTCCGCAGTGGTCCAACTGCTATCAGGTCTGGATATGGTAATTGAATCCCAGGGAAATCGAAAAAAATATGCATTTTGGCTGACATAAATATTATATCAATTGCGTAACAAACTTACAAAAGAACATACGGTCGCTTTAAAAACTTTCTCCTTTTTTGGAGTCCTTCAAAAAACCTGATAGAAATACAAAACTATCCTGACGTATATATATTACGTGGGGTAACTCTAAAATATATGTCAATGTCAAATTGCAATTAATATTGTTTAGGATTGAATACCAATGAGTTAATCAATGTGACTACAATGTGTGTGTTTTTTCGTATTCATTTTCCTTTAAAGCTTTAATTTTTTTTTCCATATACCATTTGTCAAACTTGATTAATTGGCATTAAGTTATAACGTTCATAAAATAGGGATTATTTAAAAAAAATCTTATTTCCTCATAGTCAATAATTATGTAACTTACATCATCGAGTCTGTTCAGCATGAAGACAATACAGAATTAATGTTTTCTTCACAAGAACTTCTTGTGCAATTTGAACAAAATTATACAAAATGTCACCAAAATTATTAGTTATACCAAAAGGTAAAAGAAATTAATCAGCCATGACAAAACTGCGTACATCATTTGTTTTAATAGACCAGTGCTGAAGCCTTTAAAAAATTTAAAAAGTGAAAAAAAATATAGTAGGACAAGCTGACCCGGCAGACGTTGTTCTGCTATTAAAAAATGGGGTGAGTCACCACTACCACTAAGGGGTATAAAATGATTCACCCTCATCACTTAGGGTTATAAAAAATAGACGTTGGCCAATTTTCAGACCTACTCAATATGCTCACAAAATATCATTAAAATTAGTCAAGCCGTTTAAGAGGAGTATGGGAACGAACATTGTGACACGAGAATTTTACTTATAAGATGAGACCCATTGAAAAAGGAAGGAAATACGATGAAATGAAATGAATGATGATGAAATGAAAGGAATATTAAATTACGGCTGAGTCGATGTCGGGAAGTAAAATAATAGAAAAATTGGTTTATCTCGATTTCAGGCGAAACTACAAGCCCTATGGAAAAAAAATGACAGAGTTATTGGCAATAAAAGTTCTACAACTTTTGCATTGAAACTTTTTTAACATAACCTCAAAGTTTATTTGAAAAATTGAAATAACCAAGTTTTTGGTTTTTTTAGTTAGTTTAGTAATAGTAATAGTGACACAAAGGTAGTTTGTAAAAAGCCCTACTTTATTGAATCAGTTTTTACTTTGCGGAAATCCATTATAACAGATGTGAAATAAGCCTTTATTTTGCTAATTTCGCGTAAGCAGTGTATCTTTTGTGGCAAATAGTCCTCCAAATGACACAAATGTGACTAACTGACGTTCCCACCACCAACCTCCGCGACCAGAACACGAATAAAGGAAGAGCTCGGGAAACAATATAAATTGTTACGCCCTTCGCATAACAACTTTAGGTAGGGTTGTCACATGCGAAGGGCGTGTACACTGCTTATGCAGAATTAGCAAAATAAAGACTTGTAAAATCTGATATAATACAGCCTTAAGTTGATTACTACAAGTATTTTTTCCTCGGACTGAGCACTTTGCTCGCCCACAATGTCCGGTGAAGTTGCAAAAACTGCGGGGTTAGCAACACATTAAGCATTAAAAAAACGACATCGTTCTGTTTGCCGATTTTTTACCAAACCATAAACTAATTGCGAATTATACCAAAGACAAAATGTTATCATCCTTGTATTTAAGATACCAATACAATATGCTATAATTAAATTGATGATTGATAAAAGAAAAGATAAAGATAAGTATTTTGTACGAGAATCGCCATTCATTTCTTTAGCCAGAAAACAAATTATTTTGAATAATGTTTACATAATTTTCATTATAACTTTTTCTATTAAAGATTCTTACAGACAAAGTCACTTTTGTGGTCTAGCGGTCAGGCGTCGGACTTGACTTCTTGAGGTCCCGGGTTCGATCACCTGGTCAGACAAAAAAAAATGAAAAATGTATATTTTCAATTTTCTAATGAAAATAACGGTGCCCAGGATTGGGTAAATGCCCGGTTAGCAAAAGGCTTGCCCCCTATCACATTGAAGCGCTTAGTGGATTCGGCTAGTCGTGAGAGGACTGGTTATTACAATTCAACGAATGCGATAAAATAGTTAATGAACAAATATTTATAATTAACTTATGAAGCAGACAGAACGAATGTAAGAGTTTTAGTTGATGATGTAGCGTTGGAGCAAGTGAATGAAATTGTATATCTTGATTGAAGTGCTTTTAGCGGGGATGGAAGGTATACCGCTGGCAAGCTGTGCCTCTGTGTCTGTGCTTATCCCAAAGTTGTTGTATGAAAGTGAGAGTTACGTATGTCAGAAAAAGCATAAAAGTAGGATAAATGCGGTCGAAATGACAGCGCTACGTAAAATCTATGATGTCAGGATCAGGATCGGAAGTTTTGCACTCGATACTCTTTGCCTAGCTCTCAAGGGACTTGGCGTGAAGATATGTATGTATGTTTAATAATTCGCCATTATTGTGTTCAAGAGTAGCTAAAATGACATATCCGATTACAATTTCCAATCTTGTATGAATTGAAATTCAAGAGTAACTACAGATTTTTACTATTTTGATGCCAGTAGAATAAAGTAACAATGGCTGAAACTGAAATTTTTGAAATGTTTTTTTAAGATATTGGTAGGCAAACAAGCAGAAGAATTTCCTGATGGTAAGAAACGAACGCCACCTAGAGACACCTAAGGTGGTAATGGGGCGTTGCCACTCTGAAGCCGGGATTTTGGGTCTGGAGCAAAAGTAAGTTTACCGGCCGGAACACGTCATGACGTTATGGCGGCAGGAACAGGTGAGGCTGTAGTACCAATCCGGGTGAGTCGCTGCCAAACTCTACCACCTAGTAGGATGTCACGATGTTAGTGACGGTAAGCGCGAGGCCTAACATCCGGGCCTCAGGTTGGCAACGCACCATTACCACCTTTGGTGTTTCTAGGCGACGTGAACTTCTTAACACCAGGAAATCCGTCTCCTTCTTTGCCTTCCAATATCATAAAAAAATGCACGCCTCTTACAAGCTGGCAGGTAGGCAGATGGTCTATTCTGCAAAGGAGTCCGGACCATCTTTACTATCGCTTACGTTTAACGACATAAATGAATATAGTTATTGTCAGCGCCTCTAGCGGAGAGTCGAAACAACTAAATTATTGCATGTACATTTTCATCGTTCAAACGCAAACGCGGTAGTAAAGTAAATTCGTGCGAAACTCACACTCAACACACTAGTGAATAGCTTGCTATTTACTTTGTTTTTTGTGAGATTTCGCGTGGTATTTTTAATTTGCTTTGGTTATCTTTATGTATATAATTCTTCTGTGAGTGTGTATGTCACTGAACTCCTTCTAGACGGCTGGACCGATGTTGATGAAAGTTTTGTGCGTGTTCAAGGGAATTCGAGAATGGTTTAGATTCACAATTTGGTCTCCTGGAAAATGTTTTTTTAATTAATTTTTTAATAATAAGTCGTTGTTGATTTTGGAATGTTTCACATCGGATCCGACAGACTGCGCTACTGTCGAAGCATTAATGTCAAGCGATACGAAGTTTGCTGGGTCAGCTTGTTACTTAATATATTATGATTTTCATCCATTGACCGCTACTAGCAAAATAACTAAGGTATACATATCATTAGGGCTTTCTCATTAACGTTAATAAACAAGATTTATTTATTCCTTCTCAGGTTTCTTGACGGTTTAAATTCTTTGTTAAAACATTTGTGTTATGAAAAACAATAATTACATAAAAGTAATAAAAATATTTTTTAAACTCATGCCAAGGGGTAAAAGTAAAAGAGTAATCAAACATTTATTACAGCGACATTTATGATTCCAATAAAACTTAAATTATGCTTCTAATTATTACACTACTGCAACTTATAATGAAAGCCAACATATTATGTAAGTGTATATTTTTGGTCTTTAAAGAAAGTATCTTCACGCCCCTATCCCTGAAGAAATAGGCAGAGGTACAACCCACGACTAGCCGAAGACACTAAGTCCTACAATGTGACAGGTAGCAAGTGCCAACCGGGCACATATCTAAACCCGGGCAATGTTATTTTTATAAAAAAAAACTAGCTGACTAGGTACTATTCTGCTACATTTTTTTAATGTGATTTTAATTAAAAAATAAAGGTAAGTCACCCTTGTCACTTAGGGGTGTTAAAAATAGATGTTGGCCGATTCTCAGACCTACTCAATACGATCACAAAATTCAAGTCGGTCAAGTCGTTTCGGAGGAGTTTAATCACGCACACTGTGACACGAGCATTTTTTATATTAGATAGAAAATATACATTTTCTAATTTTAATTGCTGCCTTACCCGGGGATCGAACCCAGGACCTCAAGTAGTCAAGACCCGAGATTGGTCTGGCAAGGGCAAATCTTATTTATTTTTTAAAATTAAAAGTACGCATTTCCCTTTTTTAATGATATCTATTTAATATACATTATATGTTATTTACTTTATTTTGTTAATAACAATTTTATAGCATGACTGCATATCTTATACCTTTAAATGAGTAATTCATATTTATTCAATTCCTAATATATTATATACAATATATTATATAATTGGAATCTCGGAATCGGCTCCAACGATTTTCGTGAAATTTAGTACGTAGGGGGTTTTGGGGGCGATAAATCGATTTAGCCAGGAATCATTTTTAGAAAATGTGATTTTATTCGTGTTTGAACTGAAAAATATGACTCTTCCTGACATCTATTGGCGAATAATATTTTTTGTGAGCAATAAAGTTGTTTCAGCAGATGGCGTTGTTAAGTGAAATGAATTAAGCGAAGTCAATGAGTGTTTGCTAAAAAATACCGAGCAAAGCTCGGGTATCCAGGTACTAACATATTATATAGCATAAGTATACAATTAACATGATATGTATGTTTTTAAATAAAATAGTATTTTTAATAAGATAACCAGCAAATATTTTGGATTTATTTTTTCAATTTAAAAATGAATTTTATTATGACCTAATTTAATAAATGTATTTAATTATTAAAACCCTTATTTTGATCAGAATATACACATTAAAATCTACCTACTGATATAGTTTTTATAATCTCTTACGAATATGCTAGTTGCCATGTTTTTTTTAAATCTTAAGTCATTCGGAATTGTTCCAAAACTCCTGCATAATAATTTTTAAATTTATTCGATGTTTGGAAATTAATAACATACCTACTATAATTTTAAAATTCTACTTGACATTAACATGCAAAAATCACGATCAGTATTTAAGATAGTACGAAATACAGATTAAAAATAAATTTATTTTATTAATTTAGCAAAGTAAACCACATTTTTGTTATTTTCAAGCAATTAAATAGGGGGCGTCCGGGAGACTTGCTCAGGTGGGAGAGTTGAATCACCTTTTAAAATTCAACTTTAATTTCGCGCTAATGATTTGTTAATTTGGTTCTTTCTTCTTTCTTTAGGTTTTGGCCTCCACGTTAGTATTTAGTCATTAGTCAAGTAGAAATTTGCATCGAATTTTATATCAATTTCAATTAATTATAATTAGTCATCAGTTATAAGTCGTCAGGAAGTCGGTGGCTCATTACACAAGTTCTGTAATGAGATTTGGTGGTAATGAGGAAATACACGATACGCTGATTTCTTAATGATTATTTCATTTGTGCTCTTTCACTGAACAAAGTTGTACAAAATCCCACCAAACATTTACTAATTTCACTCAATATTAACACGAAATTCATTAATGATTAAAAAACGTCGACCATCTTTTCTCTTGATGGCGCCAAAACTCTCGTTAATTTGGTTATTGGTTAAGCGACAAGGTATTATTTTATTTATTTATTTTTTAATTTATTTTTTTAAAGTTAATTTGCTCCTTTCTGGAGCCGGCTAAGACCTTTCGGCCCTGCTGCCAAGTCTTCCGTAATAGTAAATTCTTTTTCGTATTCAAATTTTAAAGTCATTTCTTCAGTTTCTGAACATATTGTCTTCCCCTTTTTAAAAGTCATTTCGTTTGGGGTGTATTCACTAATACAAAGGTTATTTGAGTTCTTCAATACGTCTTTAGTTTTAATTTCTTGAAGTTTACATATTTGTTAATTTGTTAGTACGTCACATCCTTGAATTACGATTATTTTCACACAAATTATAAAACCAAAATTCTGAACACCAAAATCATCTTCTTTCATGTTGGCGCCAAAACTTCTACGTCAGTACATAAAGTATTTTTATTATTTTTTTTTACCTTTATACTTTATACTAGTCTTATATTATGTAATAAACCTATATCTTAATAGGCATTTCATGTCTTTTTCCCGTTTCGTCTTCAATTTTCTTTCTTGTCCAGGCCTCTGCCTCTTCTGTCGTGATAGAACACTACAATAGTCTTTCACTAGTATAGTTTATTTAATAAATCACATTTACACACAACTTAGTAATTTACACTTTAATTAATTTACAAATTATACATTTTTACATTATATTACATATTTTTAGCTTAAAGATTGGAGGGAACCCTCGAAAAGCGCGCCTTCCCTCTCCGACCGTTCCCGACAACCTCTTAGTACATAAAGTATTTTTATTATTATTTTTTTTACCTTTATACTTTATACTAGTCTTATATTATGTAATAAACCCATATCTTAATAGGTATTTCATGTCTTTTTCCCGTTTCGTCTTCAATTTTCTTTCTTGTTCAGGCCTCTGCCTCTTCTGTCGTGATAGAACACTACAATAGTCTTTCACTAGTATAGTTTATTTAATAAATCACATTTACACACAACTTAGTAATTTACACTTTAATTAATTTACAAATTATACTTTTTTACGTTATACTACATATTTTTAGCTTAAAGATTGGAGGGAACCCTCGAAAAGCGCGCCTTCCCTCTCCGACCGTTCCCGCCAACCTCTTATTTTTTTTAAGTTTATTTGCCCCATTTTGGGGCCGGCTAAGACCTTTAGGCCATGCTGCCACGTCTTCCGTATTAATTATTTCTTCATTAGTTATATTATGTCTTTTTTTTTCACAAAATTAACAGTGATTTAATTTTAAATTTTGAGTGATTTTAATTTTTTATATAAATATTTTTTTTTTTAAATCTTGATTTTTTTATTACATTTGAGCGTCTCATGTAAAGATTTATAAAAAAAATATATTATGTCTTCCATATTAATTATTTTTATACAGTCATTGGTCACTTTAGGCCACGCTGCCACTTCTTCTCGTTGGCGCTAAAACTTCTACGACAGTGCAAAAAGTTTCTTTATTATTCTTTTTTTTACCTCTATATTTTATATTATGTAATAAACACGTATCTTCATATTAATTCATGTCTTTTTCTAGTTTCGTCTTCAATTTCCTTTCTTGTTTAGGCCTCTGCCTCTTCTAGCGTGATATAACACTACAATAGTCTTTTACTAGTATAGTTTATTGACTAAATCACATTTACACACAACTAAATAATATTTACACTTTATTTAATTTACAAATTGTACATTTTTACATTATATTACACATTTTTAGCTTAATGATTGGAGGGAACCCTCGAAAAGCGCGCCTTCCCCCTCGGACCGTTCCCGCCAACCAGGTATTATTTTAATTTGCCCCTATCTGGGGCCGGCTGAGGCTACTTATAGGCCATGCTGCCACATCTTCCGTAGTAATTAAATTTTATTATCAGTCATTAGTCACTATGTATAAAGTCATGTCAGAGTCTTGAGCAAATCGGTAGTCACTTCACTTAAGCTCATTTAGTGACATTTGGCGGCAACGAGGAATTACACAATGCACTCACTTCTTCACAAATATTTCACTCGTGCATTTTAACTAAACAAAATTGATCTAACTCCCACCTAAATCAACTAATTTTACTCACAATTAACACAAAGTTCATTAATTAGGAAAATACTATTGATCATCTTCATTCACGATGGTGCCAAAACTATCGTAATTTTTTTTAACTGTCGATTGTTAGGCTGTCATGTTTGAAAAGGTTTTAATGTACCACGAAGTAGAATTTATTATTTTTGGTATTTTTAAACTGCAGTCGTGTTTATTGAGATACGTTTTGTGTGTTATTACAATTGTATTGCCTGGTTAATGCAGTTTGATGTAGCCTAAATGTTTTTCACTAAGATTGATTATTTCTTCTGTTAATAAAATTGTAGTTCAAAGTATTTAGAGAAGACTTGCACCACCGCAGATGCTGATATAGGTACTTAGTGGTTCATGACTCCCACTGTTTTGTTTATATGAAGATTAATTCATGTTTCAATTTTAGTTTTTTTAGTTTACTTTTATAAATTTAAAAACAGCGGGGAAATTTGATATACAAGTCCCAGATGTGTTTTTTTTATCTTATTTTGAATAGAATTTTTGAAAAGAGAGAATTTTGACATAAGTGACTGTTAGTATTATTTTGTTTGTCAAACGAGAGAATTTATAACCATGCGTCTTTTATGCCGCAGATAAGTCCGGAAAATATTTGTGGGACAAACAATATTTCATTTGTTATAAATGTGACCAGAAAAAGATTTTTAGTTTACTCATATATACTATTTTCTATTCAATGAAAAATTTTATGATGCGTAATTGAACCTAAAAAAGTAACGGAGTTATTGTTATAATTAAGTCACTAAGCCTAAGTAAAAAAAATAATCATTAAGCCTCATTTGTTATTTTCTATTGTATAAAAAATGTAATAATTCCTCAGTAAACATAAATAAGTAATAACTTGGTTATTTTAAAAATGTAATCATTAAGCCTCATTTTCATTATTTTGTACTAGCTGTTCCGGCGAACTTCGTTCCGCTCGTTCAGTTTGTATGGGCAAGGGGTAAAATGTATCCCATGTCCTTCTCCCGGTTCTAAGCTACCTCCCCATCAATTTTAAGCTTAATCCGTTTAACTATCACGACTTTCGTTTACGTCTATAGACGTTTCATGTTTCATTATTTTTTGTTTTTATTGTTTTTAAGGTGTATTCTGCTATTCGGGGCAAAGACGAGTCTAACGAATCTAAAACCATGACATTTGGTCCAGCAAATCTCGAGTTGTAAGTGTTGTAACAAACCCGCCTTTGTCATACTAATATTATAAAGAGGAAAACTTTGTTTGTTTGTTTGGTTGTAATGAAAAGGCTCAAAAACTACTGGACCGATTTTAAAAATTCTTTTACCATTCGAAAACTACATTATCCACGAGTGACATAGTTTGAGAGACTTTGTTTCATCCTTATTGGTATAGTAGAAGCCAAGTTACGCAGGCGAAGCTGCGTGAAACTGCTAGTTTTATATAAATAGATTGTATGAAAAATGTAATGATGTTAAGTGAACAAAAATAAGTAAGCTAATGGCTATTGTTACAATTGAATCAATAAGCTTAATTAATATTATTTTCTATTAGGTATATAAAAATGTCATAATGCTTTAGTGAACCTAAATAAGTAACCTACGAGTTATTGTTATAATTAAGTCACTAAGCCTTATTTATATTATTTTCTATTATATAAAAATGTATTGATGCACAAATGAACCTAAAGAAGTATGTTAATGGTGTAAATGGTGGCTCTGTAGCCTAGCGGTTCAGTTGTTGGACTTAACTGCATGAGGTCCCGGGTTCGAATCCCGGGTCGGGCAACAAAAACAAAATAGGGTATATTTTAATTTTCTAATACAAAAATGTTGCTCGGGATTGGGTATGTGCCCGGTTGGCGATAGGCTTGCCACCTATCACATTGTGGGACTTAGCGTCTTCGACTAGTCGTGGATGCCCTGGTTGTGCCTCTGCCTACATCTTCGGGGATATAGGCGTGAAGATACTATAAAATTCAGTCATTAAGCCTCATTTATAAAAAACTACGATACTTTAAACAAAAAGCGGTTCAATTCTCTCAGACTCCCCTACAATTAACGTCAAATAAATAAATGTTAAAATTGTCAGATTTGTTAAAGGTCAACATTATTATCTACCTAAGTAATAAACATATGTTAGTTATTAGTCTAGACCAAAGAAATAGGAATTTACATTATCTATTTATAGGCCAACTATCTAGACTAGAAAATGCATACAGGAAAAAAAATAGTTTTTAAAGAGTATGCGATGACATATTAATAATTAATATTGAAAAAATATAATTATATTGAATAGAACATTCTATGAAATCTTTAAATACATTGAAAACATTAGTTACACCAAACAAGGTTTGCATAAATACAGACCCGTTTCTGAACTCCAAACATTTTATATTAGAGTTCTTATCTATATATTAGCCAACCAAATTACCAATTAAAATGATACGGATATTAAACTGGAAATTTAAGACTTCAAAACCGATAATTTCAAATCAATAGGGTTACTCTTGAATCTCGATATCATGTGAATTGGAAATTGGAATCTTATACTTAATTTTAAATAAGTACTTTTGAATATAGTAGTAGCGGGTCTGATAAAATAATTAATTCTTCCCGATCAACTAAATGTTAATAATTCGCTAAAATTGTGTTCAAGAGTACCTAAATAACACACTCGATTCCAAGTTCCAATACTGCATGAATCGAGCTTTAAGAGTTATCCTACAGACATAAATGTAATATTTAAGATTTTAAATTGCAAATTGTAGAGTGCTATCTGAATTGGTACCACTGCTTTACCTTTTCAATCAGAGCTAGTAGTTGTAGTTTCCCATGCACAAGGGTAGAGTTGTTGGTACACTTGCGCACATAGCCATCCTAGCTATTAGTTAGCGACGCACCAATATACAATTTGTAGTTTACGGTTTTTCTTATCTTTTTCTAATGTACTATTTTGCAGTAAAAGTATTTCTTCAGTTAAAGATACGAAAATTTGGAAGTTTTAGCAAGCGCCGACGATGAAAAATGTCAAATACGGTTTTCTCATGTTTCTTCATTTAAAGATATGAATATTTGGAAGTTTCAGCAGGTGCCGACGGTGGTAAATGTTGACATTTACCACCGTCACATACATGTTTCTTTTACCATCAGGAGATCCGTGTATCCTCTGCCTAATCATAATAAAAACAAATACATCATTGTTATTATCCAAATATCTTGTTCAACTTTTAGGCTTCTCCCGTTTTTCAAAATATATACATCTCTCCTCTCTAAAAGTCGGATTAAAATGTGCTGCGCGTTTCTACCAGCTTGTGATGTTCAAATGCTAAGAGTCAACTGTTTGAAAGACTCATTACATCTGCCATTTGAGCTACCTATTAGTTTACACTATTGTCATAATTCTAGCTCCTTTTACAGATAATAGTTATCACCATTATATAGTTTGAATTAGTTTGCCTAAAGTTTAGTATCCGGGACCGTATCACACCATAAAAATAAACCAATAGATAACAGTGCTCTGGCCTTTCGTTTTCTATTATTATCAGACACTACGCTATACTTCCCGTTTGATAGATATACATAGACTATGGGTCTTTGATAAAATTGAAAGAAATAGATAATTAGGTCCTGGGTTGAAATCAGTAATTTAATCAGTAATCAGTAATTTTAGAATCAGAAGATTTATTTTGGTTAGTTCTTCAATCTCGACTTATGCAAGATTGGAAATCGGAATCGGATTTGTCTCATTTTGTACTAAAAAAAACATTGAATCCAATTTAATAAATTGTTAAATTTATTTGTTTTAATTCGTTAATCTTTTTAAACTAAATATTAATAATTCACTGTTTTTCTTTGTTGTGTTAGTTATTGTCAGACGAAGGTTCTTATGAAGAGTACAAACGGGAAAATTTCAGGGAAAATGGGAATAACAATACTTCATTTTTCCCATACAAACTGAACGGGTAGAACTAAGTTCGCCGGGACAGCTAGTTAGTAAATATTGCCTTTGCTGATACACACCCGCAAAAACAAAACCCACTTTTTGTAATCCTTTAAATAATATTACTACAAGCCCTATCGGTATGACAGTCAGGTTCATGGGTCAACACCAATCGTAATCTATGTTTATCTATACCCTCATAATCTGCACAGATTATAGTAAAAGTCAACGTTATTGTCCTGCTATTGATCAACAATTTGACCTTGGTATAATTTATTATAGTACATCAGAATTGCGAAACCAGTGTTCCTCAAACTTGTCTATTACACGGTAGGGTTTGGATACGTTATACCGAATTTATTGTATACACCAGAATTTCGAAACCAGTGCTTCTCAACCTTGTCCATTATACGGTGTTATGTCATTTTAACCGTAATTACTGGTGATTAAAAAAGTATTTTCACGCCAATATCCCCGAAGGCAGAGGCACAACCAAGGCACCCACGACTAGCCGAAGATACTAAGTCCCATAATGTGATAGGTGGCAAGCCTATCGCCAACCGGGCACGTTTCCAATCCCGACCAAGATTTTTTTTTATTAGAAAATTGGAAAAATCCAATTTTCTTTTTGTTGGCCGACCCGGGATTCAAACCCGAGACCTTATGCAGTTAAGTCTAACACCCGGACCGCTCGACCACAGAGGCGACTAAATAACTGGTGATTAAATAAATATTCCTGGACAAGTTACACAAATTGAATCTAACCCCAAAGTAAGCAAATTATGTGCTTGTGTTATGGATGTTAGACAACGAATGTAATACGTAAAATACTTAGATAGGTACCTAAACAAAATTAAAAAAATATACAGATCCGGAAATGCAAACATCTCAACGTTGACGGATATACTAGTGTATAAGTGACTGATGTGTGCATGAAATCAATATGATTATATTGGAAACAAACATTCAAACTTATTTCATTTCATTCACGTAATTCGGTGATCCGCAAGAGAACGAGAGTAACCGACATTGTCCAGAGAGTCAGCAAGCTGAAGTGACAATGGGCAGGCCACATTGCTCGCAGAACCGATAACCGCTGGGGAAGAAAATATGTTCTCGAGTGGCGGCCCCGTAGGCCGTACCGCAGGACGTAGTGTTGGACGACCTCCCACCCGGTGGACTGATGATCTGGTCAAAGTCGCGGGGATTCGCTAGTTGCAGGCGGCTGGTGACCGTGACTTGAGGCGCTCTTTGGGGGAGGCCTATGTCCAGAAGTGGACGTCCTCCGGCTGATGATGATTCAAATATAATTCATTACTGATGGAATTGACAGACGCCTGCATGACATACACTGTCATGTATTATTAGATAACCCTACGTTGAAAAAGTACATTTTTAAACCTACAAAGCCGAAATACTATATTGGTGGTATTTCTGCTAAGTGCCAACTAAAGTTATTAGAGAGGTACGCTAACTCTTTCTAATTAAACAAAAAGAAAAGAACATCTTAGACTTGTCAAATTAGTCCGCACTAACCTGTCAAGTTGTTATGTTTATAATCGATGTTTTTTAATGATTAGATTAAAAACATGTGCAAGTGTCAAGTACAAAATTATCTGATACCACTAAAACTCTTTTTATTACTATCATTTAAAGAAGAGAGCGATAACTTAAAATTAGTTTAATCTGTACGAAGCCAAATTACCACTATTGAAAACTTATTAATTCACAATTTTGTGTCCTGGAAAATGTTTTTTTAATTATTTTTTAATAATAAGTAGTTGTTGATTTTGGAATGTTTCACATCGGATCCGACAGACTGCGCTACTGTCGAAGCATTAATGTCAAGCGAAGTTTGCTGGGTCAGCTAGTATTCATCAAGTTATATTAGGTATATAAGATAAAGGCAGTGTCATAATGCCAAGAAAATTAAAATCAATTATAACCAAAAATAGCACGTACGTTAAAATTTGTAACAAATAACCAACTAGATAAAAAAATCAAGTAATATTCTAAATATATTAAGCTTATATTTAATTGAAAATTTAAAAGCAAACTAAATTATTCAACAATATTTATTTATTTATTTCAATTCTTTATTGCGCTAAAATAAAAGTACCTACAACGGCGACCTCAATGAAAATAAGAATTTTCTTCCATTTTATCCTGTGTAATAATGAACTGGGGTAGTGCACGAAATTTGACAAAATAAAAAAAGAAAAAAAAATTATATCCCGTTTGGCGCAACTTTCATATATAAAATAAGTTTGCTATGTTTTTTACTCGCCTAAATCATATGACACTAGTTGCCTTATATCTGAATGCCTTTAGACTTACTTTCAAATTATACGGGTTATACCTATCTGTCAAGTGTCATGTGTTAATTTAAGCTAAACTTCATACAAAATGCGTGTCTGCTATGTATCTTTGGAAGTCCCACCTCTTATTACGTAGTATTTATACACTCTTTGATTATAACGACTAATTTTATTTAATTGATTATTCTCGCTAAGTAGCCGAAAACATTAAGTCCCACAATGTGATAGGTGGCAAGCCCATCGCCAAGCGGGCACGTATCCAATCCTGAGCAACGTTTTTTTATTAGAAAATTGGAAAAACCCAATTTTCAGTATGTTGCCCGACCCGGGAATCGAACCGGGACCTCATGCAGTCAAGTCCGATAGCTGAACCGCTAGACCACAGAGTGCATAAGTTTTTCGCAAATATAAAATGTAGTTTAAAAACTACTTACATGATATTGATAAAACTTAGGACCATTTCAGAACCATTTGCTGTCTTTTGAAAAAAGAATTATCAATGCGCGACGTGATACCTTCCCAACGTAAGGCCTCAAACTGGATCTCAGCGATTGCAGGGCGGCGGCGAGAGCGGCGCGATCTAATACATAGATTCTTATTGAAGTGAACTGGATGTCAGCGGGACGGTGGCGGAGCGATCTGTGTGCTGAGTGTGAGTTTCGCACGAATTTACTTTACTACCGCGTTTGCGTTTGGACGATCCAAATGTATGGAATAATTTAGTTGTTTCGACTGTCCGCTAGAGGCGCTGACAATAACTCCATACATCAAGGTCGTTAAACGTGAACGCGATAGTAAAGTAAATCATTTCAAAAACTCACACTAGGCACACTGGCCGCTGGCTTTGAGCTCGGCCATAGCTCGCTTCGCCCGCGCCCGCCCCGCTCTCGCCGTCGCTCCGTAATCGCTGAGATCCTCCAGTCTGTGGCCTAATAGTTGGAGTCGGTTTTTGCAGTTTTACTGTGCTTAATTATTGGAATGCAAATACTTTAATTTGAAAACATTTATCAATTGAGAGGGTATTGTAGTGTTCTATTTGTTTTCAATATAAATAAATATAATTAAGTAGGTTTTTAAAAAGAATTTATGTTGTGAATTTTAAAATGTATAATGTTCAAGTTTTAAATTTTGCTAAAAAAACAATAAATATATTTTATTTGATCTATATAACTGTTCTAGTGGATCACCCATGGGTCGAAATTCAACGACAATAAACTGTTTCCATCTTTATTCATCAAGACCAACTACTTTATTTCTACTACACTACTTATGACTGATTATAATTGAACTAGTGTTCGCCATTAGTCGGAATTCGACCATAATACATTTTAATATCTTGTTGATAAGAACGCCAGCTCCATTTCTCTAGACCGACTGTTTTGTTTTCAAACTGTATGGTGCGCCATCTGTGACCTTTTGTCGTTATCATCAATATATTATTTGTTTGTTTGTATCAAATTCATGGTAGTATGTGTAATATTTTTTTTTATTTAATGCACTTTAAAAGCATTATCATTGAAATATACCAGCGTTCTGCACTTCTCCTACACATAAACTATAAGTGTGCTAAATTTCATACTCCTCCGTCCGCGCAATTTTCTTAAAATTTTGTCCAAAGTTTTTGCTTCACCAATTAATAAGTCAGTAATATTGTCGTCAGTCAGGAATTAATAATCAGTAATAATAGCTAGCAACAGAAAAAGATAATGGTAGCACCACATAGATCGGGCTGCTGCGCCCAGTTTTAACAGAATGCAACATGACAATTATAATGAAATCATAAAATTGTTATACATACCTAAAAACTAATTCCACCAAGTGTCAACATTGGAAAGGTTTATGCTTTATAAATTATATTTTATCTAAACTACCAGATTGTTCTACCGATAAACGACGATATTATTATATTCCTTTTGTTTGTTTTTTAAAACGTATGTACTATATTAGGTATGTTAATTTAAAACATAAATAAGCTTTAAAATGTTAATGATTTAAGTGCAAAAATATTAATAAAACTCTGGTTATTATGATTTTATCAACATTTAAATATAATAATTTAAATACATGGAAATGGTTATAATTAAATATTCATATATCCACCATATGCAACGACTTGAAGAATTTAAATTGAAATCGAGATATTATTTGTATCTACATCTATTTAAGTAAATAAAATTAAAATGTACGATTTGCAACATTAAAATAGCCGCTTTTTATTAATGTATAAACGGTACATAAAGCGAATTTTTTTTTAATCTTCGTGTTTCTCTCGATACGAATCGCTTGACGTTAACAGCTAACACCAGTGGCAAAAAAAAGTGTTATTTTTGTCATCTTCCCTACAACTTTCCGGTTTTTTTCTTCATAAGAACCTTTTTCTGATTATAATCAGCACAGAAAAAAAAAAAAAATTGGTATATCCATTCCGTTCAGGCGTGATTCAGTGACCACGTGAAATAGGGATTCAGTTATATTCATATACATTTCTATCAGTTAGTGTTACCAGAGATTAGTAAACCGTTACAAACTCAAATAGGCTGGTAAAAAAAATAAAAGAAAAAATAAATGATACATAATTATTGCTAATTATTTATCATTATTATTATCATTTAATTGGAGAAAAAACCTTTGTCACGTGCAATGGCGCATTCACAAAGGTCATTTCTAACTGTTTTTCAACTATGCTCATTATAATGATGATTATAATGAGCTAATTCACGTGATTTCTAATCAAAGTATGGGTCGAATGTAGTATACTTTGAAAGTGAAAATTTCCTTAAACTTTTTTCTTAAATACGTTTAAGTTTTAGTGAATGAAACACATTCGTAGAGAATACCATTCCTTGGGCGTTCCAATGATAGTGATGGTCAGAATACGTTTAGTATAATAGACCATTGCCTGTCTGCTTGGCTGACAAGAGGCAAGCATAGGTTAAATGAGGCATTGCCGACATAACAAGACCACTGGTGGATTGATGTAGGTTGGCACCGCAGTACCACCTTTGGTGTCTTTAAGCGACGTAAATTTCTTATCATCAGATAATCCGTCTGTTTGTTTGGAATATCATAAAAAAGTTAACTTGGGGTACTTCACTTGGCACTTGATATTCCTTGCCTGCCTTGCAAGATGATATTGGAAGGCAAATAAGCAGACGGATTTCCTGATGGTAAGAAATTCACGTCTTCTATAGACACCAAAGGTGGTAATGGTGCATTGCCAACCTGAGGCCGGGATGTTAGGCTCCGAGCAAAAGTAAGTTTTCCGGCTACCTTACCCTCCAAACCGGAACAAGTCATGACGTTATGGCGGCAGGAATAAGGCGGTGGTACCAATCCGGGTGAGTCGCTGCGAAACTCTATCACTTAGTCAGATGTCACGGTGTTAGTGACGGTAAGCCGACACTCGCCTTTTACGAGCTGCCTGGCAGGAAGGCAGATCTGTTCTAGTCTATATGTACAAATAAGATGACATTTACATTTTATTGTAAAGAAATTTACATTCTGGGTCTAAAGTCACCTTATATTAGTGTAGTTATATCTTTATTTTCTAAATTACAAAAACTACGATTTGAAAAAAAAAATGAGACAATCTGTAAATATTTATTTATTTATTGCATTCAATACACTATTCTTACAGGCTAACCCAATACAATAGTGCAGTAACATTTTTAAAATTACCATTTAAAGAGACATTACATTCTTAATTTTGTATAAATCCAGATCCTTCCAATAACAATTTAACAAGTGTTGAATTTAATGCAACTATATATACATACATTTAATCACACACACCCACACATACATATATACATAATATGTGCATGCAAATAAATTATATTACATAACATTTATTTATTTAGTTATACGCGCAACAACACAGGCAGCCTCAATTCCACAGTGGCACTTTTATAAAAATTAGACAAAAAATATGTAAAAATTTATAAGAATAATAATTATGAATAGAGTTCCTAAATCTGTTCGTAGCAAATAACCAACAACGCCACTTTTTTAAATTCAGACTCAGTGCAACAAAATATATCTGATTTATTTGCAATTCTATTCAGAATACGCATTGCTCGCGTTACCGGTGCCTTACTCAACAAGTTGGTGCAGGACCGCGGGACTGCCAGTAGCCCTGGTCTTCGGCGGCGCCATATATATCTATCTGGGACATACATATATAATTTACCCAATATATCCGCATTATGCACCACCCCTCTAAATACTCTAAATATGTAGGAACACAGAGCATAGTCTCTTCTAACCCTCAACTCATTATATCCCACCATACCCAAAACAAAAAGAGTGGGATACATAAGCGGGTAAATAGGGTACACCCCGTACAACCTCATGTATAAGTAACGCATGAATATAAAGCACTTACTACAAATCAAAATACAAATAAATGAAATCGGACTACGCGTTAATGAATTAACGACTAATAGACATTTTGACTTTTATTTCTTCATGCGGAAACCCTTTCAGTGAGCGGGATAAAAATATCTCGCTTTTCGGAATAATACGTAGATATATACTAAAATAACAAAAGCGGGTTTAGTGGGGTCTTCTCATGTACTTTTCCTTCAACGTGACATGTTTTATACAATATATTATGTATTTGCCAAACCTTCAGTCGTGAGGATGCGCGTTGTGGGAAACAGGGAGCTACGAGTCGCCGGGCGAGCGTCACTAGTAAGGCTTCAGCCACACCTACACGACTAAAGCGAAAGCGACGCGGGAGCGTCAACCGCGCGAAGAACACTGCTATAGTGTACCTATAGTGCCTTGTGATATGTACTATTTTTAATTACTCTATGGCCTTGCAAAGCGACCGCAACGCGGAAACACGACGTTGTCAACGCGGGACGCACGCGAATTGTAGTCAGACGTGTTTACAGATATTAAGAATACATCTTTTTCTTTTACTTTTTGAAGTGAAAACTTCTTTAGCGGCGTTGCGCACTTTTTGGAATGGCTGAAACTTCTAATCTCGCATCAGGACATGTGACCTGATCGAAAATTCGCAAGACGGATGGAGAGCAAACAGGAGAATCCCCCTCTCTTTCTTCGACGCAGCGAAAATGTATGCCTGAGCTTGCTGTTTCGTTTAGACGGCGCAGAGCGCTTGCGCGAATGCTCGTGTTGTCATGTTTGTGTACGATAGTGCAATAAATGAATATTGTCTACCATATAAATGACCACTACTTGCCACTTTACCACTTTGATACCTACTGATAATTCAAGCAATCCGTGCAAAATTATTCCCTAACCATTCCAAAATATCACACAACGTTTTCAAGTTTTCACTTCTGTCGGCACTCCCGGAGTGCAACCGTCTTTTTTATGTGAAATGTCAATGAATAAGCAAAAAACTCTCCTGATGACAAAAGACAATCGTATTCTATAGTCACCATAAATGGTACATACTATCTGGAGGACGGGAGGTTAGACGTATTATGCAAGTCTACCGGCTACCCTACCCTCCGAAACGTAACGTGACACAGTAAAGCCCGGGTAATTTGCTTCACCGCCTATGCTATATTATTGCTAATGACCTATCCATCAACCTACGCTTGCCTCTTACGAGTTGCCTCTCAGAGAGCCAGAAAGTCTATTCTACTCAGCGGACCAAACCAATACTAGAGAATTTCACAAGAACTTCAAAGCTCTGTTGATAAATATAACATAGTAAAAATAAACAGATATGATGCTAATTAGACCAGCTTGTTTATTAAGTGGAAAGTGTGCACCACTCTCTAACCACCTTAGATCATTCACGAGGCTCAAGTCCAATTACCAACAACAACTTACATTTGTATACAAAATAATAGATGTTTATAAAATTTATTATTGTACTTACTTTTATAAGTATTTATTATTATTCTTCTATGCACCTATTATTATTAACAAAGTCACTAGATTGTTGTGATGATGTCTGATCATTTTATTATAAATAACGTTGTGTTTAGATAGGGTGTTCAAGTAGGTGTTTAGGTAGGTGGTGTATAATGTTAAAATTAAAAATTTTCAATGAGCCCTAAGTTTCAGTTACGTCTATTAAAAATTATGTTTGTTGTATGGGAACTCAGCTTTAATATTTACTTTATTGTTATTTAATTATTTGTATGAAAGGTAATATGCAAGTAAATATTCTGTGTAAATTATTCAGATTTTTTTATTCATTTATAAACTACGTTAGAAAATTAAGTTTCTGGTTCGCACCATAGTCGCTTAGGCGTGCATGCCAGTTTCGCGTTGTACTCGCGTCCCGCCTAACTACTTATCTGTTCAGAGCCTTCGCCGTGAGTTGCAATAGATTAGGTTCAACTATTTAGGTATTGAAATCTTTATCGCCTTTGTTCTTAAACTTCCATCACAACTTTAGTTCCTCCACCGAAACTGCAAGAGTTTCGCGCAGGTGAAATGAAAATTTCACGTAAAATTTATGTAATCTCTTAATAAAGCTTCAGCGCCCTTATCATAAAAGACGAAAGACAGAGAATATGCGGTGAAAACCGGCACTGCTGGTGTGTAAGAAATACACCCCAAGAAAAGAAGAAAAAATAAACACTAAAACGACTACTCAGCAACTTAGAAAAAGAACTGAAATCCCAACAAAAACATTTTGCAAGAGGACCATATTGTTTTTTGCCCCTTCAAAAAAATATCAGAACTCATGTAGGTATATCCAAGCTTTTGAATCAATACGGACTGACCCTAACTTCACAAATTCTACATATCAGTAAAAATATATGGCTTGGTTGTAACGGAACACCGTTACTTACTCCGGAAGTTAAATATTGCATAAACTCCACGACGGTAGCTTTAATTTAAGTAGGTATAAGATAGGTATTTTGTCATAATCGCCTCTGTGGTCTAGCGATCAAGCGTTGGACTTGACTTCTTGAGGTTCGGGTTCGAACCCCGGGTCGGGCGACAAAAAAACAATAAAAAAACGTGTATTTTCAATTTTCTAGTCTAATATATAATGTTAAAATTAAAAATTTTCAATGAGCCCTGAGTATGTAACGTAGCCAAGATTTATTTCGGTTACGTCTATTAAAAATTACGTTTGTTGTATGGGAGCTCCCCTTTAATATTTACTTTATTATTATTTAATTATTTGTTTGAAAGGTAAATAATATACGATTAAATATTCTGTGAAAAATTTGAAGCGTTTAACTGTTACCGTTTTTAATACTGAGTAAAAAAATACAAAAATCACATTTATTGTAAGGGGAATCCCTTAATATTTTTTTAAAAATTTTAGTATTTCTTGTTATAAAGGCAACGGAAATACATCATTTGTGAAATTTCAGCATTCTAGCTGTCACGGTTTATGAGATACAGCTTGGAGATAGACAGACAGCGGAGACTTAGTAATAGGGTGCGTTTTTGCCCTTTGGGTACAGAACCTAAAAAATACCCATGGTGTGTCTAATATCTATTAAGATGATTACGAAAAAGTTGCAATTGCATGTTGCAAATGAGCTTTGCCAGAATTTATTGAGCAACTAAGAGAAAACCAATAACCAAGAACACCATAAACTAATCTAAGAACTATCTCGATTACGTCAGCTTTCAAACAAAAAAACCGCATCAAAATCCATCCATCCGCTGAAGAGCTACGATGCCACAGACAAACAAACACACAGACACGCCAAACTTATAACTTATAAGTTTAAATATAAATGTTTTTAAATCTATTTAAAATTTATTTAAAAAAACAGTTCGAGATAACAAAATGGAGAAAAAATAACATTTAAACGATTTCTAAATTATTATACACATAAAAATCTACTTATCTGTCTCTTTATTACTCCTTAAATCTCAATAAATCTACTTGATGGATTTTGATGAAATTCAGTAGGTGTGGTTTTAATTGCCGCACAAAATACAAGATTCTTATTTACAGAATATGAAAAAAGAAGAAATATTTTTTGATAAAATTTATGAGCTTTATCTGTCAGCCATATATAATCTGCTGAATAAGGCCCGCCACATAATAACACTATTAATAATATAAATGCGAAAGTTTGCCTGTTTGTTTATTTGTTAGTTACTTCTTCACGTTAAAACTGCTGAACCGATTTTCATGAAATTCAGCACACACATAGAGGGTAGTTTGGATAACACGTAAGATAGTGATGAGATACACGTGGCAACAGCTAGTTTGGAATAATTCTGAACGGAAAAATCAAAGCGGAATTTCAAAAGCTGCAAATCCAAGCTAATCTATGGACCTGTCATGTACGAATTATTGTAAAAATTTCGTTTCGATTTCACGAGACGGAATTCCATAGCCGGATTCCGAACGTATGGGGTGAATTTGAAATCATAATATCATTACGTAAAACGAAAACTTTGGACCCTTTTTTACGAAAATTGTGACGGAGGAGTATGAAATTTGCCACACTTATAATTTATGTGTAGGAAAAGTGCAAAACGCTAATATTTTTCAATAATAATGCTTATATCGCCTCTATGGTCTAGCGGTCCGGGTGTGGGACTTGACTGCATGAAGTCTCGAGTTCGAATCCCGGGTCGGCCAACAAAAAGAAAATTGGATTTTTCCAATTTTCTAATAAAAAAAATTTTGGTCGGGATTGGAAATGTGCCCGGTTGGCGATAGGCTTGCCACCTATCACATTATGGGACTTAGTGTCTTTGGCTAGTCGTGGGTGCCCTGGTTGTGCCTCTGCCTACGTCTTCGGGGATATGGGCGTGAAGATACTTTTTTTAATGCATATAAAGTGCATTAAGTTAAAAAAATTAAACATAACACATACTAGCATGCATTTGGCACACACAAATAAAAATACTGATAGCGATAAAAGATCACAGATGGCGCACAAACCATATTTATTAAGTTGGAAACAAAGTAGTTGGTCTTGATTTATTTTTATTGACACGTAAGAAAATAAAATACAATATATATTTGTCTCCACAACCAAAAACCTTGTAAAGGTTTATGCGGGTGTGACCACTTCACTATGACTACGTTTAAATTTCAGTTAAATACATAAACACACACATAAGCTGAATGTAAATATAGTTAATTACAAATTAACCATTTTACATTAAGCTTCATTTCGCTACAATATGAAAACATGAATTAATTATAAATGAAGCTGACGACCTTATTAAAAACATATTAAAATTTAATGGCGTCGAATTTCGACCAATGAGTCGCTTTAGTGTTTTACACTTTATTGAAGTTGTACTTCTTTTGGCGCGTTAGGAAAAACTGATGAGGGTAAATTTTTACGATGCGCGCGCACACCGTCACGAAAAACCGACAGGATGAAGTTAGCTATAGATAACATTTTAGTTTTTCAAAAAAAGGTACTAACAAAGTAAAAGTAAGGACATCTATGTATGTTTGCGTGAGAACTGACAACTGTATTCACAATATTTCTTTATTTAATTATGTAGAAATATTTTTTTGTGATATTTTTATTAAATATTAAATAAACTTTATTTATCTAAATAATGCATTATAATAAAACTTTTAATGTATTAAATACCTTTTTTCTATGGTTAGTGTCATTTTGTCTACAAATGTAAAATAAGGCAAAAGATAAAATTTTTAAAAAGATTTTTATCTTATTACGCCGAAGAAGTATAACTTCTAACGCGTGTACATAAGTACACACACAATTTTTTTTGTAAAAAGAATAAAAAGTGTAAAGCCGAAGCGCATAATTTAAAAAGTAATACTGTAATTTGATTTATTCCCATACCTACTTTTAAACGCATTTCATTTTGTTTGTGCATTCATTAATTATTAACGTTATCAATCATTATACGCGTGAATGACAGCAGATTATTTTAACGGGTGAAAGGCTAATTAGTGACATTTTAATATTATACGAAAGTCTCTGAAGCGAAACGACCACCTCTGTGGTCTAGCAGTCCAGCGTCGAACTTGACTTCTTTAGGTCCCGGGTTCGATCCCCAGGTAACAAAAACACATAGAAAGTCAATATTTCTGCTTTTGTAACAAAAATGATAGGACGTGTGCCCGGTTGGCGATAGACTTCCCACCTATCACATTTTGGGAACTAGTGTCGGCTAGTCGTGGGTGGTTGTGCTTCTGCGTGTATCATTGGGGATATGGGCGTGAAGGTACTACACGAAAGTTAAAACCAATAATTTACACTTAACCTAGCTGAAAAATTAATTTGTAAATAGTGTCGTTAGTAAATGAGCATGAGTACTAGTTGTATATAAATTAAAAAAATATCTTTATCCACACATGAAAAGTTTTATCAAAATGAGTCCATCCAGTAAAAATTCCTGAGGTAATGCATACTAAATAAGAAAAAGAAAACACATGTTAGGTTGAGAACGTTTCCTTTTTTGAAAAACACTACGTTCTTGATCTAAAACAAAATAAATTTTACCAACGGAATCTTGGCCAATGATGTAAAAAAATCTTAAAATCTAAGTCAATATCAGACTGCATTTTTTTATCTTTAATATTTTTTTACTTAATTTTATCGGTCTGCACACCGTTTGCAAAAAGTCTTTTACTTGCTAAAATGTTTATTTATTTTCTAACATCGTATTTTTATTAGCTTCCGCCCCCGACTCCGTCCGCGCGGATGTCGGTCTTCTCGTGATAAAACTGAAAAGTTAAGATTTTTTTTTCTACGTATTTTTCCAGGATAATAAGTATCCCATTTTATGGTCAAGATAATTAGGTATAATTATACCACGTTTCATCGAAATCGAACCGTTAGTTTTTACGTGATGCCTGAACGTAGACAGACAGACAAAAAAATTTTTAATCACATATTTGGGTTTGGTATCGATCCAGTAACACCCCCTGTTATTTATTTTTTCAATATTTTCAATGTACAAAATTGACCCTTCTACAGATTTATTATATGTATAGATAAAAGAGGGACTTCAAGACAAGGCCACATTATTAAACAAAAAAATGGAAATCTATATTATTTAAGTCTTAATCATAGAACACTGAAATTGGAAAACAAAATATTTTATACTAGCAGTTTCACGTAGCTTCGCCTGCGTAACTTGGCTTCTACTGCATCGATTTTGACGAAACAAAGCCTTTGTCACTCAGGGATAATGTAGCATTCTAAAGGTGAAATTTTTTTTAAAATCGGTCGGTAAAAGTAGTTTCGGAGCCTATTCATTTCAAACAAACAAACAAAAAATCAAAACTTTCCTCTTTATAATATTAGTATAGATTTTTACTACTTAAGAATTTTATTTTATATATTCAACTTTTGAAATTATATTAGGTTTGTAAAATATTTTAACCCGAAATTTCTGTTCTCTTTGACGATAAATGAAAAAAATCAAAAAATAATAATTTTTAAATAATATTAGGTTAAGTTGTTAATTTAAATATTTTTAAACATGTTTTGTAAAATATTTTAAACCCGATTTTTTTTTCTTAAAGATAGTGACGAAAAAACTTAAAATCAAAAAAATAATAACACTCAAAATGTATAACACTCAAAAAGTATAACACTCACATGTCTAAAACAGAGATTCCTCGAGCTTTGTTTCACGGGTTAAAATTACAATGATGAGGATCTTCTTTGGTCGTGATTATATGTACGTCATTTCTCAGCTGCTATTAAACACAGATAACAATAGAATATAATATAAAAAGCCTGATATGTCTGAAATTATGATGTGAAATTATAATGTGATGACGTACTACGCTTATTGTAATATTTCTCGCAATTATTTTAAACTAGCTTTTGCCCGCGGCGTTGCCCTCGTGGTTGATAATACCACAGGAACATTTTTCGGGATAAAAACTACCAAATGTAAAAATTGAACTAATGTTCACGAAAACTACTGAATTTCATGAAAATTAGATCAGCAGCTTATGCGAGAAGTAGAAAAAAACAAACATACAAACTTTCACATTTATAATATTAGTGAGGTAATAAAAGAAAGATTACAAGAGTAGCCTGAGATCCATTAAAAGCCAGACCTTCGTCACTTATTAATATAAGATTAAATTTTTTATAATGATATAGTCTCATAGGTCAGAGTGATGGAACCTCTGCCCTGTGTGGATATCCGTGGTTTAAACACTTGTTTAATGTGACCAAATAACTTAAAACCAGAATGCAAAAAATTTTTTAACGTAAATGTTATCTTATTTGTACGTACAGTTTTCCACGTCACGCCTTCCGTGCAAGACAGGTAAAGAATATCGAGTGCAAAGTAAACGAAGTTTCCAAAGTCACCTTTTTTATGTTACTGGAAGTCAAACAAGACGGATTTCCTGATGGTGGAAAAATCACGCCGCCTAGAGACAGTAAAGGTGGTAATGGTGCGTTGCCAACCTTTGGGTCAGGGTGTTAGGTTTCGAGCAAAAGTAAGTTTACCGGCTCCTTTGAACCCGAACACGTCAACGACAAGCACTGACATCATACTGACAGGAATAGGTAAGGTGGTGGAACCAATCTGGACGAGTCGCTGCAAAACTCTACCACCTAATTAGTTGTCACGGTGTTAGTGACCGCAAGCCTATGCTCGCCTTACCTCGAGCTGCCGTTTTTTCACTTAGTATGTATAATGTCGTTGAACAACCGTCAAGTTCGATGTTTTCATAGTCGTCCCGCTTCGGTGGTAGCGCGTCAAGCTTAGCCCCTCTTTCTTTAATTCGTATTTCTTCTGTTATATTTTATTGCTTAGAGAATAATTATAAGGTGTGTTGAAACCAATGACAATGAGACAGCAACCAGTACGGGCATACATGTGATGGCATACATAACTTCGTTGCGGCTGGTGATGAGACCACTTTTTTTTCTTATTAGGTTATTAATTCTATCTCTTGACGGAAATAGAAGTGTCAGTGTCTGTGTCTGTGTGTGTGTGTGTGTGTGTGTGTGTGTGTGTGTGTGTAAGAGAGAGGGAGAGAGAGAGACAGTGCATGCCTGTGTGTGTGCGCGAGTGTGTTATTATTCGAGAACGAATAGATCGATTTCAATGTTTATCTGGGGTTAACGATTTATTTTTTTTATTATTAATAATATTTCAATAATATTTTTTATGGTTATTGAACTAGTCTCTAAAACTCAAGAATTGTTTAATGTTAAAAATATGGTTATATAATAAAAACGTTCGTGTATTATGAAAAACAAATATAAATTTTATCAAAACGGGTTAATTAAGAAACCAGAAAAAATACGTCCGCAAACGAGTGCATACTTAGTTTTGATATAATAAAATTTTAAAAAACGTGTTTTTGTAGCCAGCTAATTTAATATAGAAATAAAAAAAGTATCTTAATGCCCATATCTCCGAAGATTAGGTAGAGGCACAACCCACGACTACCTGAAGACACTAAGTACAACAATGTGACAGTTGGCAAGCCTATCGCCCACCGGGCACATATACAATCCTGGCCAACTTCAATTTTATTAGAAATTTCAATTTTGTCCGACCCAGGGATTGAACCTGGGACCACAAAAAGTTTTTCTTTGTAACTACACTATTGGCAGAGTGGTAGCATTACATTGTGGTGGTAGCGCAGTATAAGTATGAAAGTGGTAGTGGTCGTCAGTTGAGGACATCTTCCTTCCTTGCGAAAGGATGCTTTCATGGTACATTAGTGAAATTATTTTGCAATAGTAAAGTCTATAATTTTTATTGCATTGTAGTTTGTGGGGCAGGATCTAAATCTGTAGTGATGTACTTTGAAAGAGCACAAAAAGTAGTCTTAATAGTGTTGTTAAATAAACTAACACGTTATCCCAGTACTCACTTAAACAAAAAAACGTATGTATTATGAGTTATGTAAGTATTTACACTATTAAAAACATTCTACATTATTGTATAAGCACAAAAGTACTTAAAAAAGAAAGAATGAACACAAAAATACTTACTGGAAAACATGGAACTAACACAGCTGTCAGACATTTTTATATTTTAATTGGAATATTATATAACAAGGTTTAAAAAAACATATTTATCTATAAATAAACTTAATTTTTTTTAACGGAAAATTACTAACATTGATAAATTAAAAATAAGCATATAAGCATATAACACACACAAGTACTCATACATACACACACACACACACAGTAACTTTATAGTTTACTATTTTTAATACTTGCGTTTATTTTTTGAAGTGAAAACTTCTTTAGCGGCGTTGCGCACTTTTTTGAAATAGGTAAAAACTTCTAAGCTCGCGTCAGGACGTGACCCGATCGAAAATTCGTAAGACGGCGCCACAGTATAAAGAATACTACCTACCAGTAGTCCAACTCCTTTGTTCTTGAATTCATGCCGACATTTTATATACCTACTCACGGGAAGTCAGTCAAGGGTCAGGGTTGTCAAATAATAACATTTTAAACATTTCATCTAAAAGTTTTATTTTAAAATGGCAAACAAAAAAAATGTGAAGTTAATAATGAAACCGATGATGGTCTTGCTGAAGTTTCGTCCACAAAATTTTCATCCACATTGGACGAAACACAACACCTTTTATTTTATAATCTTTTTCACCGATGATTCGTTCACT
>NJDD01002888.1:36343-48487 GCA_002245505.1 Calephelis nemesis
TTTAGTTAGAGCAAACCAATCTCTCGCGTTTGACGATACCGACAAAGTCGAATGCCTAGCCGACAATGTTCAGTCACAGTGTACCGTTTCTACTCTGCCGGTCGACCCGGAACATGTACGAGTAGTTGATAGTGAAGTAGAGCGCAGAGCAAACGAACCTCCCCAGGGCGATCCGTTACCCCCCACCGATCACGACGAAGTGAAAGATCTAATTAAAGATCTTCACAACAGAAAGGCCCCGGGGCCGGACGGTATCTCGAATAGAGTTATAAAATACTTTCCGTCCGCACTCATATACCTACTAGTAAACATCTTCAATGTATTACTAGCAGGCAGTGCTTTTCCTGACGAGTGGAAAGAAGCCACCGTCATAGGAATACATAAACCGGGTAAACCCCGGAACGTCGCGAGTAGTTACCGCCCGATCAGTCTTATTAGTTCACTCGGCGAAATATACGAGCGTCTTATCCTCGCCCGCCTTAAGACAGTCGTAGCCGAGAAACATTTGTTAATGGATGAGCAATTTGGTTTCCGGGCAGCCCATTTATGTACAAATCAGGTGCACCGCCTCACGGAGCACATTCTAGACGGCCTGAATAGACGTTGCCCCTTATACACGGGAGCCCTATTTTTCGATGTGGCCAAGGCGTTCGATAAGGTCTGGCACAACGGCCTAATCCATAAGCTCTACGAAATGGGCGTGCCAGACAGACTAGTTCTCATCATACGAGACTACTTATCAAATCGCAAATTCAGATTTCGTGTAGAAGGTACTCTATCTAGCAGTAGGCCCCTAGAGGCTGGGGTGCCGCAGGGCTCGGTGCTCTCACCTTTGCTATACAGCCTATACACGAGCGACGTACCACGACCGCCGCGCGTCCACGTAGCCCTTTTCGCGGACGACACGGCACTATATGTCTCTAGTCATAACGGTCAACTTATAGGTAGAACTCTAAATAGGGCGGCCGCTCTCCTGGGCGATTGGTTTAGGAAGTGGCGCATAGAAGTGAACCCCGATAAAATTGCAGCGGTGTACTTTAATTGGGGCACTAGGCCATCCGAACGGATGAGACCCTATCGCAATCCGGGTAACATCAAAATGTTCGATAGAATAATTCCCTGGGAAAAATCAACAAAATACCTAGGGGTTATTCTAGACAATCAGATGTCGTTCAAACCGCACATCTTACGTGTCACTAAGAAGGCTAAGCACGTACTTAGCCGTCTCTATTATTTAATTAATAAAGACAGTAAAATGTCACTTCGTAACAAAGTGACACTTTACAAAACGTGTGTCAGGCCAATCTTAGCTTACGCAAGCGTAGCCTTCGCACATACGTACCCGTCCCATCTTAAAAAGCTACAAGTTATCCAAAATAGGTTCATGCGTACTGCCACCGGTTGTCCGTGGTACGTACGCAACGAGGACCTACACCGCGACCTAGATTTGCCTACAATAGCGCAGCATTTCAAAGAAGTGTCGGAACGCTACTTTGAAATAACGGCTGCCCACCCCAACCCGGTATTAGCACCCGCGTGTGACTATACACCGGTCGCGAACGCGCCCACCAAATTTAGGCGACCCCGTCACGTGTTATCGGATCCACCGGATCCAATAACCGAGGCAAACGCGAACCTCCCTCCCAATCCCAACCGGAACACAAATTCACAAGACACAACACTACACCGTCGCCGCCGGTCTAGGCGACGAAGACCTCTCTTGCGCCCGGCGCCTAACGCCGAGCGACGAGCCGCCACTATTCCTCCACCTAGTCCACCCAGTAACCAGAACGCAGCACCAAGTCGAGGTACGGTCTCCCGGGAGACAACCCTTGTTGCTGGCGTTGTAGGGAACAGTCCAATCCATCTAAATAATGATGTCTCGGGCTGAGCACTCTGCTCGGCCCACAAAGCCCGGTGAAGTTGTAAAAACCGCGAGGTTGACAACATAGTAGTCATTCAAAAAAAAAAAAAAAAGTATTAAGACTGTGACGGCGCAGAGCGTTTTCACGCATGTTCATGTTTTCATGTTTGTGTACGATAGCGCAATAAATGAATCTTGTATTCTACCACATAAATGATAGTACTTTCATACAGATAATTAAATCAATTCATGCAAAGTTCTAACCTAACCATTCCGAAATATTAAAAATGCACAACGTTAATATTCAAGTTTTCACTTCTGCCGGCACTATCGACGTGCAACCCGTCGTTTTTTCTCTTACGCATGATAGTTCACTACAAAAGAGGGAACTGTTGCCCAAGTTATGATTTGGGAACAGAAGTTCCAACATAGTTGCATCAAAATTAAATTTAATATCAAATTACGTACTTACCAAAAAAACGTGTAGAAAGTGGTGGAATACTAAGTTTCTAGTGAAATTTGGCAGCCACGATTAAAATAGCGATGCAATAATTACTTCATCAATACTTTACTTGTACAAAACGCCACTAACATTAACTAATTTCACTCAAAAATACACATTAATTTATTTAAAAAAAAACTTTCTTTCGATGGCACTAAAATTCTTAGCACCTGAACGTAGTGTAAACAATGACAACCAAACCCTAATTTGAAACTTTTTCAATTTAATACGAAAAATTAGAATAAGAATTAAGAGTTTTTTTGAATTGAAAACTTTAGCGTCGTTGCGCACTTTTTTTTAGGAATGGGTAAAAACTTCTAAACTCGTGTCAGATCGTCAGAACGTAAGTCGGCGCACTGCGCATGCGCGAATAAGACGGCGCGAGATCTGAAATAAAACGTAGATTCGTTGCTGTTTTTGTATTGTTTAGATATTTCCGAAGAGTATAGGATGCGCAATGAATAATACGCAGCAATATACCTACCATTACATTCTCACAGATATAGCAGATACGTATTATATCAACAGACATTGCTCAATAATATGTTCCATCTTGAAAATAAGCTTTATGAATAGACGAGCAATGTTCATTGTACAGATAACATGCCGACGCTCCTAGCCGTCACGTGGTCTTACTTTAGCGAGTTTTTGTCAAGTCAAACGCAAGTTATTGATATGAAAATAATATTTGTGCATAAATGATAGTACTTCCATACTGATAATTAAAGCAATTCGTGCAAAATTATTCCCTAACCATTCCAAAATATCAAAAATGCACAACGTTAATATAGTTTTCACTTCTGCCGGCACTCCCGGCACGGAGTGCAACCCGTCTTCTTTTTTTTTTCTTCATTTTATTATTATTATTATTAACTCTTTATTGTACACAACTGATATTACAAAGAAAATACTTAAAAGTAAAAAAAGTACAAAAGGCAAGCTTATCTTTAACAAAAGACATTTCTTCCAGCCAACCTGTAAAAGGAAAGTAATAAATGAAATAAGTAGATTTGGTGTACAGATAACTAAACTACTAAGTATATACTATATAATGAACTAAAACACAATATGTAATAAAAAAAATAACAAATCAAATAAACAAAATTAAACTAAACATAAAACTAAAGTAAAATTATATGAACGAATTGAGAGTTCAAGCTATGGCAAAGAAATACTCTTTTAGATGTTTCTTGAAAGAATCAAGAGTTTCGCAGCCACGAATTTCATAAGGTAAGGAGTTCTATGACTAGAAGGGTATCGCAACAGAGTACGAACATTTGAACGACAAGGCGAATCAGGAGAATATAAGAATTTAAATGAGTTTTTTTATTTTTTATTTATTTATTTATTATTAATTTTTTATTATTTTATCTAGTTAAATAGACTAACAAGGAAGATTTGATATTTAAATACTGCAAAACAAATGTATTATATTTATTTGTTGCTTAAAACTCTTCTAGCTTCAACAATTCTAAAGATATTTTCAAGCCCATTTTCCCGAAGCTGTAGGCAAGAAGTACAACCAGGGCACCCACGACTAACCGAAGACACTTAGTCCCACATTGTGAAAGGTGGCAAGCTATCGCCAACCGGGCACATAACCAATGCCGGGCAACGTTATTTTTATTGGAGAATTGAAAATATACATTTTTTTTTTAAGTGAAAACTTCTTTAGCGGCGTTGTGCCCTTTTTTTGGAATGTCTAAAAACTTTTAAACTCGCGTCAGGACACATGACCTAATCGAAAATTCGTAAGACAGCGCAGGGCGCTTGCGCGAATTTTCGTGTTGTCATGTTTTGTGTGATAGCGCAATAAATGAATATTTTCTACCATATAAAAGACTTTCATACTGATAATTAAAGCGATTCGTGCAAAATTATTCCCTAACAATTCCAAAATATCAAAAATGCACAACGTTAATATTCAAGTTTTCACTTCTGCCGGCTCTCCCGGAGTGCAGCCCGTATTATTCTAAATGAATATTTAAACTGAAAACAACACATTTTTTGTAACTAATCTGTGAAAAAATTTTAGAATTCGATGCTTAAAGTCAATGTCAGGAAAGACAATTATTAACTATTCTCTGAGATCTGGTAAGTACGAAAAGTCGAAATTGCTAGTTGCTAGATGTCCTTTGTTCTCATTATGTTAGCGTCAAATATTGGTATTGTTAAGTACAGTTATTGTAAATCATCTTAAGAGCCACCCAAAACCTTTTTACGAACCTAAAAAGATTTTTTCGTTTATGTCATTATTTCCTTTCCATTTATTTATTTAATACTTTTTTGCACACAAAAGTAAAAATACACAAATAACTAGAGAAGTAAAAATTCATAAAAGGCGAACTTATCAACAGCAGAAATTTCTTATAGCTAACCCAAAAAATGAAGCAGTGAAAATATAATGGAAGACATCGTGAACAAAATACGATTAAAGCTTTTTTTATTGTATAGGAAGGCAAACAAGCAGACGGATTTCCTGTTGGTAAGAAATTCACGCCGCCTAGAGACACCAAAGGTGGTAATGGTGCGCTGCCAACCTGAGGTCGGGATGTTAGGCCTCGAGCAAAAGTAAGTTTACCGGCTATCTTACCCTCCGAACCGGAACACGTCATGACGTTATGACGGCAGGAATAGGTGAGGCGGTGTTACCAATCCGGACGAGTCACTCTACCACCTAGTAACTATACTAAGAACCAAAAAAATATAAATATAATAATCAAGTAGGTAAATAAAATATGTACAATCATCATTATTAAAAATACTCGTATCTTTTGTAGAATACTCGAGTATGTTGCTGTGTCAACGAAAATATTGTTCCTTAAATCTTTTCTTGAAAGTAAGAAAACATCACGAGCCCTGACAGGAAGGGAATTCCATATGCGATAAAATGAAGTGCTGAGCTACGTTTGAAACGACAAAAGGAATCGGTGGAGTGTTTTTTATTTAATCTTACTTAATTTTATTTAATCTCTACGTTTTAGTTTAGCTAAGTACAAAACGTGTTATTTAGTTTTTAAACTATTAATATGTGAATGCTTTTCCTTTATTAGTTTTAACGACTACGAGATAAAAACTAAGCAACTGCTTTTTGGGGCATCATTACACCTAAAAGAGTTTACCATTTTATAAAATTGATTTTTTTAAAAAAATAAGGCGAGTTATCACTTAGGGGTATGAAAAATAAATAGTAACCGATACTTAGACCTACTGAATATGCATATAAAATTTGGTGAGCAGTTTCGGAGGTGTATATTAACTAACAAAAAAAGTATATATAAGATTATAATTATATAATTTTTTTGTGAAATTACTACTTTTGCGTACGTCTAGAAACTTTTAGAACGTCACCGGGCTAATGGGCGAGCAAAGTGCTCAGCCATAGATTGCAATATAAGTGGGGCCTAGGACCCCCCTCCCTACGGGTGTCTCCTCTGAGACCGCTTATATAATATACTAGCGACCCGCCCCGGCTTCGCACGGGTGCAATGCTGATGCAATGTAAGCGGAAAAAATGTAATTATTTGCGACATCACATTAGAAACCTCAAAAATAACAGTATTTGTCCACTATTTAATGGATGATATTATACATAAAAACCTTCCTCATGAGTTACTCTATCTACAAAAAAAACCGCATCAAAATCCGTTGCGTAGTTTTAAAAATTTAAGCGTTCATAGGGATATACAACATGACACATGACAGAAAAAGCGACTTTGTTTTATACTATGTAGTGACTATCTATGTCAAACTAAATAAATATGCGGAATTAACAATCACAGTCATTTAACTCATCCATTCATAATTGCGTCTGTGGTAGCGGTCCGGCGTCGGACTTAATTTCTAGAGGTCCAGGGTTCGATTCCCGGGTAGGGCAATAAAAAATTACATGATGTACATTTTCAGTTTTCTAATAGAAATAATATTGCCGGGATTGGATATGTGCCCGGTTGGCGATAGGCTTGCCATCTATCACATTGTGGAACTCAGTGTCTTCGGCTAGTCGTGGGTGTTGTTGTGCGTCTGCCTTCCTCTTCGGGGATATGGATAATTGGATTTAGGAGACAAAGTGAAGCTGTCTAGCAAAAATACGCGAGTGCTTAACCATTTTGTTACGTAGTTCTGTTAAATAATATGTAATCTTTATTAAGATATTCATTGAAATGTAATGATGTCAAGGACAATTTTGTTCAAAATTAAGTACCTACCGGTTATTAACGTTATGTTTTCAAAATCACGTTTGCAACTTTTAGAACTAAAAGATTGATTACCATAAAACGCAACTCAACCTATGTATGAAATAGTAATCTCTTTTCACCATCAAAATAAGCGCGTTGTTTTTACAGTTTTTGTTTAAGTATAGCTATAAAATTATAACGTAAATTTCTAAAAACTGCTGATTTCTTGTTCAAATCTGTTTTCGTCGCAAATTTTTTGTGTTATTTTTATGTACAGTTTAAAAGAAAATATAATTAAGATATGAATATAATTACAAAAAAAAACTTAGGCTTAATTATGAGTGCTATCATATTATCAAAGTAGTTATTAATCATGTTAAAAATTATAAAAGATTAAAATGTGACATTTATTTAGTACTAGAGATCCGCTTTTTCTATAAAAAATTACGGGTTCCACTCCGGGAGTGATGGCAGAAGTGAAAACATGAATATTAACGTTGTTCACTTTTGATATTTTGGAATGGTTAGGGAATAATTTTGCACAAATTGCTTTAATTATCAGAATGAAAGGACAATTATTTATGTAATAGAAATTAGAATTCAATATTCATTTATTGCGCTATCTTACACAGACATGACAATACGAACATTCGTGCAAGCACCCTGCGCCGTCTTATGAATTTTCGATGAGGTCACTTGTCCTAACGTGAGTTTAAAAGTTTAAACGTTTTTACCCATTCCAAAAAAGTGTTCGCTTCACCTATACAACTTGATAGATTATGTCTTGGATATGGACAAAGTTTATTTTTAAGGTAGTAGTAACACAGAGAATTTTATATTTCTTTGCTTACAACTGCAACGCTACCAAATCTAGATGGTAGAGTTTAGCAGTGACTCGCCCGGATTGGTACCACCGCCTTACCTATTCCTGCCGCCATAACATCATGACGTGTTCCGGTTTGGAGGGTAAGGTAGCCGGTATACTTACTTTTGCTCGAGGCCAACATCCCGGCCTCAGGTTGGCAACGCACCATTACCACCTTTGGTGTCTCTAGGCGACGTGAATTTCTTACCACCAGGAAATCCGTGTGCTTGTTTGCCTTCCAATATCATAAAAAAAAGCTTTAATCGTATTTTGTTCACTATGTCTTCCATTTTATTTTCATAGTAGTAAGACGGGTAAAACAATATTTTCATTCTAACAACTTACAACTACAGTAGTAATTACGGAAAATAAATAACCCGTGTAACAACCATAGTCACTTGGTATTAAGATGCTTGGTATTAAGATTCTTGCAACTTACAACTGCAGTAGTAAAAACGGAAAAAAAAATACCGATCTTACTACTGGTAGTGACATTGGTAGTAACACGGGCAACAAAGGGGGGCGACTTTGTTTTATACTATGTAGCTATCAAAATCAAAGTAGCCTGTAAGAGAACCTGCTTATTAATGTTTGAAATTATTTTAAATGTGTCTTTAACTTATTAATCATATTTCTTTATTATTAATCTATGCACTTCGTTTGTTAGTCAAGGCATTCAACATTGTTTTCGCCGTAATAGACTAGGAGGAATCGGCGCATGAATACCGAAAATTATTCCACCTCAATTTTTTTATGTGATCCTCTTCAAATTGCCCTCCTAATGATATAAATGCATTTTGCCATGGCGCAACCCGGCGCCATATTGTTTAAATCGAAATTGTTTAAACAATTGCAAGGAATTGTTATTTTTCGACCGTACCATTTTTTTAATATTCTTTATTGAAATACCAATAAAAAGGTCCTTCGACTTTTCACTATAAAGTTAATATTTTAAAGATATGAATTTTTAAAGGTTCGAAAAATCTCAAATTTGGGCACTTTCGACCCATGAAAAATATATTTAAAAAAAACATAATGTTTAATTAATATTTTTATGTTGATTCTCTATGCAATAGTTAATAATATTGTTAATCGAGATTTAAAAAAAACATTGTTTATACCTTTTTTTTAATTGTTAATTTCATGCGCTCACAAGTATGCGTCGCTTACCTTTAAGTATCGCTCTCTCTCTCTCTGACTCATACGTTGCGTTGTTTGCGCGCATTATTTGTATAATTCTGGTACTGATGTCCTGTAATATGTTTAAATGATTATTAAAAATATAATTTTAAGTCTGTTTAATTTAAATTTAAAATGTACTTTGTGGTAATGTTTTGTAGTGACTTAAATACTTATGCTATTATTATGTATTTTAGATTTTAATTTTATTAAACGTTTCGGTGGACAAATTTCTAATTTTCCTAGAAATAACTTAACCTATTTTCCTCAGGGATAATGTCAACTTCTATTGTTAACATCTTTTTAAATCAGATCAGTAGTTTCGGAGCTTAATAGATACAAACAAACAGTTTTTACCCATTTAAAAAATTAGACATTTGGTGTAATCGTTACAGTGTTTCATTTTAATTCATATGTATAGAAAAATTGCTTAGGTATAGGTACATAATACAATATTCGTGTCTGCGTAACCATGGAATCCCAAAATACAAAATTTCGACCCAATCGGTCAAGCCGTTTAGTATTGACATACCTACCGACAGCAGCGACACCTATCTCATTAAAAACTGGTAATTTTTAGTACCCGTTGTTCTATTATTCGTTTTCCCTTGGTAAAATTTAATTTTTCAAATCAGTCCAGCAGTTTCGTAGCTTACTAATTAAAAGTATACAAACATGTTTATATTTCCTCTTTTTTGCTATATTATTACCTACACCTAAACTCAAGCGGACTGCGCGGCGTCCGAATCTGATGATTTTCGCGTGTAGGTAGGTATGTATTTTGTTTACATTGTCTTTTTTAATTTCGTAACATCTTTTTAATGGATTATTCGATTTAAATAATTCAAAATTTAAAGGTATTGAAACATAACAGTATAGTGAAGTTTTTTGTGTATAGATATATCCCACCAAAAACATAATTGTAAAAAAGCAAAGCCAAGTTCAATACAAAAATTATGCTTGGCTGTGAACTCCGCCGCAAAAAGAATGGAAATCTTAATGGGTGCCAAGTTCTATGCAAAATCCAAATACTTATATAAAGGAACAAAATAACATTATGAACAAGTATGAAACTATTTCTTTGCTTTATTCGATACCTATAACAAATGATGTTATTTCAAAATAAGAGATCTAATAGTAGGTTAGATTTATCTTGCCCAGTTTTAATTACATCAGTTATTTCATAACAATATTCAACATAATATATATTATAAAAACTGGCCAAGTCAAATCCAGTAACACCCCCTGTGTTACTGGATCGATACCAAACCCAAATATGTAATTTAAAAATTTTTTGTCTGTCTGTCTGTATGTTCAGGCATCACGTAAAAGCTAAAAGTTCGATTTCGATTAAACATGGTATAATTATACCTTATTATCCTGGACATAAAATGTTAATTTTTATCCTGGAAAAAATACGAAGAAAAAAATCTTAACTTTTTCAGTTTTATCACGCGAAGACATCGGCGCGGACGGAGTCGCGGGCGGAAGCTAATTGTTACAATAAATGCTTTATTATTATTACTTTACGCTGATGAAAACACAGATAAACAGCTAGTGTTTTAAATAAGTACGTTTATAGCTACCGTGAGTACAGTGAACATGAGATACCGCTGACGAATCAAACAATTACAGCTTAGTCCAAAACGGCATACGGTCTAAAATATTAAATTTACGAAACAATTATATTTATTATCACCAGAGCATTTAAAATTATATGTAATTAATCAAAAGTACTATTTTTTTATTAACGACGTCTCTTTTAGGCCATATTTAAATTTTACGATCCGGTACGGTTCCAAAGTCGGTAGACTTGAACAATTGATAACACCCCGGCCACTCGGTAGCGACGCACCTGTAACATCCATAGTGTCTATGGTAACCATCAGGATAATTGTATTCCTGTTCGCTGATCACTCACATCTATACTTATAAAATAGCATGTCCTGACTGACTGATTTGTCATCGCCGAGGAGTGCTGTTAAAGTTACAGCCATGAAATTTGGTGAGTAGGGTCGTTTTATTGAGTAGTACAATAAACGAACCACTAAAGACGAAATTATTTCACCCTTAAGGGGCTGAAGTAGGAGTTGAAATTTGTATGGAAGACCGTCATTTTTAATTTAGAAAAATAAAATTTTATTTTTAGGCAGCATATTACAAATGAATTGATCATATTTAGTGTTTCTGGAAATTCTACCCGTAAGGGGGTGAAATAGGGGTTGAAAGTTTGTATGAAAATCCCTATTAATGTGGTATACAAATAAGTCTTTCCTTAAAGTAATGTTCTAAATAATTCAGTACCAAACATATTAACTGCAAGCGCACGTGAGCAAAGCCGCGGGAAACAGCTAATTAAAAATATATGTATAGTACTACTAGTTAAATTATGCGCTTCGGCTTGACACTTTTTATTATTTTTACACTTCATACTTTTATTTTTAAATTGGCTGACCTAATCTAAGTAAAGCAAAATGATTAATTATGTAATAACAACTCTAGAAATGTAAATAAATAAATAAATAAATAAATATCCCTGCACAAATCACACAAATTGAATCTAACCCCAAAGTAAGCAAATTATTATATGCTTGTGTTTTGGGTGTTAGTTAACGATACTAATACATAGAAATACTTAAATAGATACCAGAGTAAATTTAATATACACTCAGACCCGGAAATGCAGACATCTAAATGTTCATTACATAAATGCCTGCCCCCGTCGGGAATCGAACTCGAGCCTCGCGGTTGGTCGATGTAGTTAGGCGTGTAGGCTAGCCACTCGACCAACGAGGCGTTGAACGAGAACACAAGACCAACCAACCATTCTTCAAATACATTCGGATTTCCGAAGCTTGACGAACATAGCCGAAGCGCATACTTTAAATACCTAGTACGATACTACTATACAAGAAGTTGTATTATTTACTGAATGTTATTACAAAATTGTGACTTAACGATAGATTAAATGTTAATTGATGTCTCTGAGTGCGGTTATTAGTCATGTGTTATTATATGTCAATCTGATGAATGGCTGACGATTTTTGAAACAGGATAAAAAGTAATTTAGTTTTGCCTGTGTTAAACACAAATCCTACTTTATGGCACCGCTTAGTCAAAGTTATTAGGTCAGACAGAAGCATATCTTTAGCTTTGTTTTTTATCAACCGATAACAGACATGTATCGTCTGCAAACTGGTAGCATTAACAGGTATGGTATTAAAAAAATAAGTATCTTCACGCCCATATTGCCAAAGAGCGATAAGCGGTGACACAACCAGGGCACCCACGACTATCCGAAGACATTATGTTAGGGATTTTAATAGCATAAACAATAGATGTCGCTAAACGGAGTTAAATCGTGCTTTGGTGTGTTTCATTGAATTATAGTTAAGCGACTTACGTGTTTCCAGTGTGACCAGATTCAGTATTTTAATACTTTTTCAATATATTTCATCGATTTTGCCCAACATCAGTATATTTTCAGGTATATTGCTGGTAGTTGGTTGAAGTTATGGCAACACCGTAGTGAGTGAACGTCTTTGCGACAATGTTT
>NJDD01002889.1:2109-14702 GCA_002245505.1 Calephelis nemesis
ATACAGTGTACCTTTTATACTAAAATATTTTTACCCCCGCACATTTTGATATGAAGCATGTTCCAACATGAAATAGTTTTTTGGTGCACACGTGTGTGTTCTATAGTTTTTTGTACATATCAAGTTTATTTAAATCAATCAAAATATCACAGTCAATAGTGAGCTTTATGTACTATATTTTAAAACCAATTATTGATTGGGATATTCGACAATATCGCCCATATACCAATACCAATTAACATAGGTACCTATATTATTGGATTCGGTTAGGTTAGGTTAGGTTAATTTCATATTTATTTTTAAATATCCAAAATTTAAAACTTCAGTACGTAAGTGAAGCCACAGGCAACGGCTACTAATGATAAAATCAATTTTAGAAACTTCAAGATGTAAGCGAAAGCGAAGTCACAGGTAATAGCTAGTAATACATAAAGTTTTGGTACCTGTTTATTTTCGGCAATAGCTTGTGATGTTTAAATCAATTTTAAAAACTTCAATATGTAAGCGAAGTCACAGGTAACAGCTATACCAATAGTTTTGCTGAGTTTATTTTCATATTCAAACGGAGTCAGGAATTAATGCTAGTATGTGTAAATAAAATGAAGTTGCAGTCGGGGTCCGACAAAAAAACCTTTGGAACTAAGGATTAACGACCCTTTTGTCGACCCTTTGAGTTTTTTTGTTTGCCCATTGTTATTACGAATGCATAAATACACAAGTAGTTGAAATCTTCATCCTACGACTTTGGGGACCAGCGCAATCGATTTAAGTCCCAATTTGGATTGGGTCTTAAGACCCAATTACTCGGAAAAAAGTCCAAACTTTTTTTTTTTTTAGTTTTGTTGTCACCGAGCTCGAAGATTTCGATTATTATGACTTGATCTATAGGTGAGGGGTACAGCCTCGGGGAAGAGACAGTAAAGGGGGTGGGGGGAAGAAGGCCACGCCCACCTACGACTGCTGCGGAAACCGTCCTCCCGTACTACTGACGTACTTTCCAGAATTTATCGATTTTTCTTGCATTTTGAGATATGAGTTCGTCATTTACAACCTTTAAATTCGATCTAAGTTGAAAAAACCGATTACGAGTAATTTTGTTAGCTATGTAGTAGACTCTTGTTTCCAATGCCCAGTACATTCGAATTCGTGGAAGACCAAGTACACTCATTGCCATTGAACATCCAAAGAACTGTCTGAGTTCATCAGGAGTCGTATTAAGACTTTTTCCCGTTCTTGATACGCTGCAAACATTTGTACACTCGGGCATAATTTCAAATAAACGGTCATCAATGTAATGGCTAAAGTACTCTAAAGAACTCTTCACAATGATGCTAGGATCGAATGACATGTTTAATTCGTTTTCATGTGGGGTAAAATCGAAGTTTTCGGTGTGTTTCCATCGAGAACGCAAGTTTCGAGATGATTGAGATTGTACGTGAAAAGATGAGACAGGTTCATCGTCCGAATCATTCCACTCTTCTTCATTATGAACCAGGATTTCCTCACCAATGTCATCCTCGGGACACGTTAGGAGGTCACCTTCGCTATCACTATCCTCTTCTATCTCTGACTCATCGAAATTTAACTCTAGTAAGATATCTTTTTCAGATAGGTTACCTGTGAAAAAAAAATCAAAAATTTTATCAAAATGTCCAAGGTATCACGTATGATACTCGTAAAAAAACGTTAAATTTTGATATAATTAATAAACTTTTCTATGAAATATTTGTTTAAATAGTAATATTACAATATATATTTTACGATTATAGTATAACAACACAAAGATAATAACAAAAAATAATATTTACCTTTACGCGGACGCGCCATGTCGGGTAACGCAAAATTATCAAACTTGCACTGATCACGAATCATTCAAATTTTGACGAGGAACGATCGAACGGTGAATGAAAAAACAAAAGAAAGCTTTAGCTAACAGTTGATCCAAGAAATACTTTAGAACTCCGGTAGATGGCGTGGAAAAAATTTAATAGTGAACGTATCACTGGTGATACCGGGGGTCTCAGGAGGTTATAGATTTAATCAGATAACAATACAAAATATCTCATATTACGTAATAACATGACACCTCTTGACACAGCTCAGTTGACCTATGCAGAGTCAAATTGGATTATGTTTGTGTTGCCAGCTGCTGCTGGTTGTATTTGTCAGACGGGAAATCTGAAAACAAGTGATATGGTAAATTAAGCCTGCTGAGGCTTTTTGAAATTTTGTAAAAACGAAATAATTCTAATATCTTGAAAGCGGTTAACACGTTCAACGACAAGAAATAATATAAGGTTTTCCGTTCGGGCCGTGACGCCCACTGTTGACCGTCAGCCTACCTTTCCTGTAGGGCCGTGCCGCCCACAGTGACCCGCGCGTCAGAGGTGTTTTCAATCTTGTCTACAGAGCCGGTGGACGTAAATGTCATATAAACTCATATGAAAGGGGACCCGCGTGGCCCTCGAGACAACTCATACTATTTGGTTTCGATGTTACATGAAAAGTCTTGGAAAAAATCTCACAAACAAGTGCTTCCAGAAATTAAGTTTGGATTATATGTGTAAGACAAATTCAAAAAGTAATATGTGGGATTGTAGGAAGGAAATGTAATAAAATAATTTGCACCATTTTGATACTTATGAATTATTTATTTGTTATGAATTTTGACAAAACTTTCGGCAAATAAAAATAGGTTGTTGGCAGGTTTTACAAAAGGTTTTAACTTTTTTAGTTTTATTCTTAGCATAGATGTGTCCGTGATTGGCTTTGTAGCGTTTGTAGCACTCTAGGCACTGCCGTCTTACTTGTTTAGACAGTCCTGTTTACGTGCTAAGCTCGTGTTGTACTCTCCTTGGTCTTGACTGAGGGGCTTCTATTACATCTTGACCTAACAAACTTTCCAGAATTTGTTTTCTAAAGTCAACGATTGCGATACTTTTCTTGGAGACGCTTTTGTAAAGAGTCAAAGCCTTGACAACCGCCACATTTAAAATCAAATCAAGGCGACCTTATTATACCATTTGATTGATTTTCTCAAGCGTGACTGGTATGCCGTCATTTGGTCTGATAAATCAACAGCTCCCTTAGCTTCATTATATTCCAGAACAATTTCTGGCTTTGAGGTAACTTTGTTGTGTCTGAATACACTTCTAAACCTTGTGGAATGCTTCGTGGACAGAAGAAGAACGTCACGCTTATCCTTCCATTTCATCACAGTAATACCATCCTCACTCTCTTTTGCGATGAACTGCCCTTTTTTTAACTTTGTCGACACCAATTCTTTAGGAAAATGTTTTCTATTTTTTCGTAGAGTCCCAACGAGATGAGTCTCTTTTTTTAAAAGCTCTCGAGTCAAACCCACACTCGTACCAATTTTCGGTGTACAAAGTCCTTTGTCAAACAGATCTTACATAATGTAAGTACGACATTAGACGGCGAAGTATTGGTTGTGTCGTTCTCTTTCCCGTCATAAATGCTGATTTTATATGTATAACCGGGCAATGTGCACAATTTAAAAAGTTTTATGCCATATTTATGGCGCTTCTGTTTGTTATACTGCCGTAAAACTAAAAGTCCTCGAAGAGCTACAACGCTTTCGTCATTACACAAATCCTCACCAGGGACATAACTTTTTTGAAAATTATTGTTCATTGCCTCTAACAAGTTTCTAATTCTGTGATGGCTATCAGCTTTATTGTCTTCGTCTGTTTGAGAAAAATGCAGTATCTGCAGGAGCAATTTAAATCGGTTACGAGGCATTATGGTACGTGGAAAGTTTTGACCAATAATTTTATCCCGTGACCAATAATCGGACATTTTGGGTAGCTTTACCAATCCCATAAACAAAATCAAGCCAAACATTTTTTTATATCAACAATGTTAGTCGGCAACCAATTGCGAATACGTGCACCTTTATTGGCTATTCCTGAGTTAGTAATTTTAGTGATTGCAAAGACTTTAGTATCATCGACAATTTGTTGTAAAATATCATCCGTCACCAAAAGCGTGTAAAAAGCAACAGGGGATGTGTTTGTCATTGTCACGCGGACATTTAAAGTATCCAAGCCAGGTATCTCAGTAAAGGGTATTATTCGACGTCGATTACCTCTTGGATTTGTCCATGTTGAACGTGGTGAGCTGTGTGCCAGACCTTGAATGCGATTCTGGAGTTCTGTGTCCTCGCTAACTCCTTGATCCTCACTTCCTGATGAAACAAGTCGGCGCCGGCTCGGTCCACCATGTTGAATGTTATTTTCTTCGTCTGAGCTTAAATTTAGGCTTTGATTCAAAAGATTTATCTCAGTATTCTCTAGTTGATCAAAATCTTCTTGGCTTATGTTAAATTCTTCAAAATCACACATGATGAATATTATTTATTTAGTAAGGTAATTATACAAATAACAATATAATACAATTATAGGATAAAAGCTCTGTATATCACTACTAGGGAAACTATTTTACATAGGTACATAGAACTAACACAGAAAAATACGTTCGTTATAGTAAACAAACGCAAACGCAATAAAACTCTGCACAGTGCGATGAACGGGCCAGTGGCAGGAGCGCGAGTGAGATAAAATGATTGCGCGGGAGTAGGGTACGCGCGGGCGGTGGGCGACGCGGTGATCGCTCGGCGCCCTGCAACGACTTTTCGGTTTTCTGTCCGCGTAGGCCACATGTGTCCGGCGAACAATATCTCGATACAAAACAATAAAACAGTATCAGTGTTGAACAAAACATATGTTATTTTAACCATATCTATTCATTAAGCTAAAAAATCATTGAATTCGGTAAAATGTATGACTTTTAAAAATAGTAAGTCATGATGTTATCGTGCCGGTCACCGTTGACCGGCATGGCGTTGAACGTGCTTAGGATAGGGTGTTTCTTAGTCAAACCAATCGGAAAAGCCTTTCATCTTTTCTGATTGGTTTGAGGAAGCTATATACGTACTTAACGGATTGATGTAAGTAGACTTACTTTGTGTATTAAACTTGTTTCAATTGGCATCTCTTTGTTACAGATTCAGGCAGTTAAATTATCTCCACCAACAAACTTATAACATGTAAGTAAGTTTGAATTTATTCCTATATATTTGATAAAAGTTAAATTGTCACCTTAAAATGTTTGTCGTAATTCTTAAAGTTAAATAAAAGAAACATGTTTCGAAATTATGATGAAAAGTGCTAACCATTGAGAAAACTATGATTTTGCATGTATATTAGCTCTATCTGAAAATTAATTGATCATAAACTGTAAAAGAAGTTATTTGTGTTTTTTAATTGACATGTCATTGTTCCAGATAAATGCAGTTGAATCATTTTGACTAACAAAGTAAAGAGATGTAAGTAATTTAAAGATTTATTCCTATTTTAATATCAAATATTCAATACAACGATATAATATTTGAAATTTTGATTATTAATGCCCGTTTAGCTTTTGGCGGACGGCCACGCTTCCGTTTTTTTGCTATGGCAATAATTTTAGCTTTAAATGGAGGAACTATAAGCGAATCGCTAAACCAATCAATTGCTTACCCATTGTGAATCGGAAAGTCCTCAACCTGGTAATAGTTGTATTTGTTGTAGACGTAGTAGAACCACATTGTTTTCTTTTAGTTTACTTTTTATATTTTTTAGTTTTGCCATCTCTCGGTGAATAGCAGAACTTTTAATGACTGATCATCCCTCTTCGCTATGCTATCTGGGGACTCATGCCTGCTTATGCTATAGCTTTACCGCGGCGGTCTCCGAGTGCCACGTCTTTTTTTAATCCTTTCTGTTCTCTTTGAAACAATGCGATCAACTGCAAAGAAAGATAACGCAACAATAAACGAAAACTTGGCCATGTGCGAGCGGCATTGTCTCCCCACCTCATGCTCTACGGCGCGCGGCCCTGCGCGACCATCGAATACATTTTCATCCGTTTCGTTTCGGTTAGTGTCCACATTAACCGGCTAAAAATTAAATATCATGATGCAAACTAACATGATATCGACCTTTAGGTGCTCTCGAAAATAAACCTTAGTTTATCCGGCTAATTTTAAGTTTATGTTCCTACCTTTATCTTTTACTTGAATAACATTTCTTGAATGACTGTGTAACTTGTCCAGGGATAGATATAAATATCTAATAAATTATTATTTATTTACTTATTACACACATAATGATGACAGCGCAGTGCAGCTGAAAACCCTCTGTTGCCTCACAACAAACTTTATTTTAGATTAGTGTAGTCAAAATTAATTTGGTTTAAGATTAAATTTTCTAGAGTAACTTGTTTTGATATATAGTAGGGCGGTTTGTTGTGAGGTCTGATGTACACATATATGCTTCGAGCATCCTGATTTTATTTTTGTAGATTTGTTATATATTTTTTGATTGTTTATATATTAATATTGTTTTTTTGTTTTCAGGTAATAAAAAAGTGGGAAATTTATTGGGTAACTTGAAAATTAAAATTAAAAAAAAGATCTGGCACTGGATACTCTCTGCCTACCCCGTATGGGAATTGGCGTGAAGATATGTATGTATGTAACTTGAAAATTTTATTGATATTGCATAAGTAGTAAACGATTATTTTCTGAATTTTATTTTAATAATGAATAATATTGTCATTTGAAAAAGTTACTGAGGTTATATTCAACGAGTACATCCACTTGGACCAGACCAAATATCAATCAGGGGCCCTAAAATGAACACTTAAAGCAGTCTTGTTAAAGTTCCATGTTGCAAAATGTTCACATAAATGAGCTACTTTATAGCAGTCGCCATAAGGTTTTTTTCCTCGGGTGGCAATTAGTATTAGTGAAATACATATATTTTTTTGCTGTTTTTCATACGCTATTCCTCCTTTATCTGTTACACAAATGCTTGCTTCCTGCTGTTCTTCAGTGATTAAGCCAAGACAGGGCTCAGTCACTGACACTAGCAAGTGTTTAGGCCAACTTAAATCCAAAAATTATTTCGTTAAATATTATATTTATTAAAATAAAAATATGATACTGGATATGTTCAGTAGTACAAACATATTTTACCATACTATAACGATGTAATCAAAAGGCGTATCAAATGAAGTGAGGAGTTGCGGGTCAAAATCCTGCTTTAATTATTTTTTATTCTTAAACGATAAAGATATTCTACGAGCGCTCGGTATTTAACTTAGTGAAGTGTTACAAATGGCGGATATAAAATAAAATACTGTTCTATTAAAAATTTAAATTATTTTCTATTTGTGTTGCCATGATCTTCATAGCAAATGATGATTTCATAGTTCATCTGAGTACCTTGATGTATATGTCTTGTCTTTCGCTCCTATCTGAATTTTTTTAAACCTTACTTTATTTCATTCTTTTTAGTGACATGAGTAACAATAGTTTGTTATTTCAGATTTATGGAGAATCTTGAAGATTGGACCAGCAATATCTCTTTCAATAGGAAGCTAAAAGTAAGTTCAAATTTGTTTAGAAATTAAATTTATTTCAGAGTTACATTAAAGCAGAGGTACACTAAAGATCACAAAGTTAATAAAACCAAATTACAAAGATTCTCTTTTTCCCAAATTCGTGTCATACAGTTAGTTGTTACAACTTTATTCACATGACTTTTTTGATTTGAAGATCTCCATTGGGCTAAAATACACAACCTTAACCGATAGTGCCTTGGAAAGTACAGAAATTTGAAAATGTCTATCCGACCCAAGAAGTGGACGTTCAATTGTAACTGCACTTAATAAATAAATTTGTTTAAAATTAATTTGTTATTTTGTTTGACATAATGTGTGCTTTGTGTAATTTGATTGCATTGTTTTGTTTATAACAAAATAATAGTAACCACAGGAAAGAATTGTAACTACATAGACAATAAATGAAACCATAACCATACACAACTACGTGACAGTGGTACCACATAGGTATAGCAAACAAAAACAGCTAGGAACGAGAATTTTTAATCTTAAATATTTTAATACTTAGTAATTTCTTGATAAATAAAATAATGTTGTTTATACGACTTACAAAGAACACTTGTAAATGCTAAAGAGTACAAACAACATTACAAATGAATAGAAATTTTTGGGGCAATTCAATATGATAATTATGTCATGCATCAAAAGACAATCTTAATATATATAAATCTCGTGTCACAATGTTTGTCCTCAACGGACTCCTGAACCACTTAACCGTTAAAAATAAAATTCGCACACCATGTGCAGTTCGATCCAACTTGAGAGAGATAGCCTATATCTCAATTTATGGTAAAAAAATTACCATCCGAGCGAAGCCAGAACGGGCAGCTAGTAGTAAATAAAATACTGTAATCATTTTCAAAGACACACCTCTGACAATCTCTAGGGTGAAAACGATGATGATTCTTGATAGGGACATCTGACAATGATGCTGTTAACATCTATCCTTACTGATCTATTATTTTATTAATTATATTAAGTTTAACCTTTCCTACGTAAGTTATTTTACCTAAAATGAATTATTTACAGATTGACTGTCGCTGTCTATATAGAAGAAAAGCTATAAGGTAAATATATTTTTAAACATTTGGTTTGTGAGAAAAAGAGACCTGTTTTTAAAATGATGATTTCAGATAGGGACATCTGACAATGATGCTGTTAACATAACTATCCACACTGAATTTGTATTTGACAACATTTAAATGTGTATTAGTTGAATATGAATTAATGTTAAGTTTTCTTTTTCAGATTCGAATTTCATTTATATGGAGAATCTGAAGTGGTACGTATCTGTTTAAATTGTAAGACATTTATTTAACAATAATAACCAACAAAACCTAAAACGAGGTTTTGAATGCTATTCAAATTTACAATATGTCACTAATTAAAATGTCAATTTTTAAAATAGTTAAAGAATGATGACTGCACAGTTTACCTGATATGTTTTGATGAGTTATTTGTGTTCCGCTGTCTGAAATATTAGTTCAAAATAGGATACCTATAGATTTCTTCGTCTATTTGGATGACACTTGCTTTTGTTTGTCAAAGGTGTAACAAAATGAAATTGACAAGAACTGGAAAAAACTAGAATACTAATCTGCCAGATCGGAAATAGTTATGAGAAGCTGTAGAAAGGGATTTAAATGCAACAAATGCTTAGCAACCACATTGGAATTATGAAATAAAAATGTAAGTATCACTTTTACAAAAAAAAACCTTATAACATTTTCAAAGTGTAAACTTCAGATTATTACAACCTAAAGTGTAGGCAGAGGCACAACCAGGGCACCCACGACTAGCCGAAGACACTAAGTCCCACAATGTGATAGGTGGCAATCCTATCGCCAAAATATGCAATCCCAGGCAATGTTGTTTTTATTAGAGAATTGAAAATATACATTTTCTAATATTTTGTTTTGTCGCCCGAGCATCGAACCTGGAAACTCAAGAAGTAAAGTTCAATGCTGGACCTCTAGACCACAGAGGTGATAAATAATTGCCAATAAAATTTAGGCTTATTTAAATCAAATATTGTGTTGATGTTTTTAAAATTACACTATTAGGTTTGAAAACCTAAAAAAATTAAATTAAATTGACCGATGGATTGAAATTATTTTTTCTTTTTGTAAAAAAATTAAAATGATGACATGACCTATCAGGTCTCCCTCAACAGAGAGAACCCATTTAACCATGTTGACCATTGCAATGCGTCTGATTTAAACTTGTAAAGATTATTGAGTTAAAATTTGTATTCTGTAAATTTACGTAATATTTTATTTTCTTTCAGAATTATTTTGGCTACCTTGCGAAATAAACTGGTTTATAGCAGAAAAAAATTAAGGTAAGACAAAAGTCATAAATTTTAAAGAAAGAAAAAAATTAACTCATGCTGGATTTGTACACACCATTTCGTCAAGTAGTTGACAAAACTCTAACCGTCTGAGTAAATTTTTAATTCCTTACCAATCATGTGTCCTCCTCTCCTCTCTTATCCTCATACTGTCGAAAGTGATTTTTTCTTTTTGCAACATTTGTGAATATTTATCCTAGGCGCAGTACGAGTGTCAATATTAATATGTCTATATTAGTATATAATTAATATTTATTTTTTGAGTCTGTAGTCATTTTAAAATTTTCTACGATATTTTAATAAGGTTGGCAACAAATTACTATTTATTGTAAACTATAAATAGGACATCCTTGAACGGTAGTATTATACCATCTGACTCATATGGCGCGAAGATATTTATGGTAAAGAGTAATAAACGCTTGCTTAGTTAATAGATGTGTTGAATTCGATTGTGAACACATCATGGATACAAATTTTCATTAGGTGAAGTCGGCTGTTAGACATTCTTAGCATAGTTAGCATGCAACGGAATTGACATGTGTAACATTACATTTTACCTCACCATACATTGTTTTTGTTTGTAACTAGGGATGTTAATCTTTTTGCTTAGAGTTTTAGTAGCGTTTTCGAAGTGATAAAAGGGATATTTAGTAGTAGTCACTATTAAATAACGCATACTTGACATGGAATTATCGCTTCAAGACATAATAATAGATTATATTTAAAGATTGTAAATGTTAATTATGTTGAGACAGGTAATCTTGTTTTAAACTCCTTGAAACTTATTTTTTAACAAACATTTTGTCACAAAAACTAAACATTTTAGATGATGACATGACCTATCAGGTCTCCCTCAACAGAGCGAACCCAATCAACCATGTTGACCAACCAAACGAGTCTGATTTTATTTATAATGTTTAATTTATGGCTAACTACTTAAAATATTTGATAGAATATTTTTTTCTAGGTAATCTTGATAGCGACTTGCAAGCTTCTTCTAAGTTGAGGTAAGATTACTTTTATACAGTGTTAAACATGCAAACGTCGACTTAATTTGTGATCATAAGATTTACACATGGTTTTCCGACACCAAAGATGTTAATTATGCACTGTTAATCTCATTTAATTATTTTTTTTAATTGGTAATGTTAAATCATCTCAATAAGTTAGACAGCTACTCTTATGTCCAACCGTGACATGATAATGACAAACATTGTAGTAATGGCGATAGAAATAAGTAAAGCGTATCGTTAAAAGACTGATATTCCTTAAATTTATCATTTAATTAATGTTTTTATAAATATATAGTAAAAATGATTAAAACAAAGAGTATTTACATGATGACTTGACCGTTCAGGTCTCCCTCAACAGAGCGAACCCAAATAACAATGTTGACCAACCAAATAAGTCTGATTTAAATTTGCAAACCCATTTTGTTTAAAAGTTGTGTTCTAAATATTAATCCATTATTGAATCTTCTTTCAGGGTGATTTCAAATATCTTGCAGAATAATCTGATTCATAGCAGAAGGAAGTTTTAGGTAAGACATTTGTAATAAATTTTATACATACTTTTCTGGGCAGTTTAACCTTAGATTATCTTGTCATCTGTAAGAATTTGTTTGCAGTTGCTATCAAATATCAAATTTATTTGGAGTACTAGCTGCGCCCCGCGGTTTCACCCGCGTAAGTCCCAATCCCGCGGGAACTCCGGGATAGCCTATATGTTATTCTGGGTCTTCAGCTACCTACATACCAATTTCATCGTAATCGGCTTTGTAGTTTTTGCGTGAAAGAGTAACAAACATCCATACATACAAACTTTCGCATTTATTGATAGAAGAAGGCATTACTTTGCGGAAATCCATACTTAAATCTTAATAAAATTATTTAATTTGCAATTTTCCGCCAAAAAATGTGTATACGTATTATGGCGTACTAAACAGACAAGATAGTGCGCTAAGAATGAATTGGACTTACCGGAAGCTAAAACTCCCAAATATATCCAGCTCCACACAATACACACCACTAAACTGTTTAATTAGCACCAACAATACACATACTACTAAAAACTCAACGTACGTTTCGCTTCGTAACCGAAGCATCATCAGGAGAAATCGACTGCACTCCACGAAGGTCGAGCAGATACTAACGCGCGCGCATGCGACTCGCTCTACTTATAGGGTTTCGCGAGTTCGCGTGCGGGTGTGCTTTAGTGAGTAGAACTTGTCCAAGCTGAAATGACGCGCCCCACTACTTAATTAGTTTATTTAGATGTGTGAGTGTAAATATTAATGACGACACTTCATCTGTGTAGGAGCGTCGATTGTTCAGTTAACTACGATCTGCACGTGTACAAGACGGTCGACTAGTCGGGCGATAAATCCGACCACGCTCGCTCTATGGAGCAGCGCGGACATATTGTATGAAACAAAACGTCCTTTCCACTCGCACGCTTAAGACCAACTAAACTAGTTGGGCAACAAATCCGAGAACAATGGTTCTTAGCAAGTATGGTCTACAATGAAATTCTAAAACTAAAGCGAAATAATTTGTTTACGTATTTTAATGTAATGCTTTATTTTAATAGATTTCGAATTCACGGTAATTAGAACATAATGAATACTCATCTCAACAGAGTTGCTTTCGTCTGAATCAGAGTCATTAACATTAATAATAAATTCATTATCCATATCAAAGTACAGTAGGCCTCCGGTAATCCGACAAACATAATGCACGGCAGTGTCGGACAATCGAATTTGTCGGATTATAGAGCA
>NJDD01002890.1:17342-46439 GCA_002245505.1 Calephelis nemesis
AATATAAAAAATATATGCAGACGAACATACATCTTTTACTTAACATTTACAGTGCTTTCTTTGGTTATCAAACTTGAAACATTCAACTCGGTTATCAAAGTCGTTAAAATTTTTTGACATTTGCCTGTTAGGTATAGTAATTAGCTTTACGCCCTTATCCTCAAAGAGGTAGGTAGAGGTACAATCGAAACACTCGCGTATACTAGAATTACGACCGCATTCAAAGACGTACATACAATTATCGTAATCATTAACGATAAATCTATCATTAAATCACAATTTTGTTTGCAAATGTCGACTTAATAACAGAATATTTTTTTTTTCCCGTGTTGGTCCGGGCTCCTTTGCAGAATAGATCATCTGCCTTCCTCTGCCAAGCAGCTCGTAAAAGGCGAGCAAAGGCTTACCGTCACTAACACATCTGACTAGGTGGTAGAGTTTCGCAGCGACTCATCCGGATTGGCACCAACGCCTTACCTATTCCTGCCGCCATAACGTAATGACGTGTTCCGGTTTGGAGGGTAAGGTAGCCGGTAAACTTACTTTTGCTCAAGGCCTTACATCCCGGCCTCAGGTTGGCAACGCACCATTACCACCTTTGGTGTCTCTAGGCGACGGGAATTTCTTACCATCAGGAAATCCGTCTGATTGATTGCCTTCCAATATCATAAAAAAATAGAATAAAAGATAATTGATTTGTCTGAGTGCAACCGTTAGCCCCACAAAAAACGGCACTTATCCAATCCTGAGCAACGTTGAAAAAAATATTTTTTAACCCGAGATCACCAACACGGGTCCAAGAGACCACAAAGGCAATATAATTTATACGGTTTTATAATAAATTTATTATTTCCTATTGCCATCAGGTTCAAGTACCACCGCACATTGAGAACCTGATCTTTCCTGAGACTCTCAGTCCGGGCTCTCTCGGGGAGTGGGCGGCGGAGAAAACTGATCAGTGCTACTCCCTGGTACTGACTGATGAGAGGGGGGAGAGGAGTTACGGGTAAGTGTTTTTTTTACACTTGGAATTATGATTATCCTTATGTTTGTATCGTAATAGTTGGTAGAATTTTGAATGACTCGCCTGAATTGTTAATAGCACCATAAAGTTAGAAAGGCAAATAAGCAATGTAAGAATAACATATTGGCAGTAGACATTTTGGTACTATGTAACCAATGCTGCAACTTTAAGCCTCTTACATACGTTTATCTTCTTCTCTACCATTTGAACAGAAAGACGACAATGGCAAGTACTTACTAACTTTATGACGCAAGAAAAGTGTAAGTCGTTTCTGCGCATTATAGCCCAAAACGCTAGACTCTACCTAATAATAAAAATTAAATAAGTTTACTCCACCAGCGGACGATGGGGTTGTCACAACCCTACGCCACTGAAATGATGTGGTTATATTGATGGTAGTTGTTTGTTATTCCCCCAGGTACTGCCGTCGGGTGCTCCCAGAGGGCGCCACTACCTGCCTGCCCCTGTGCTACTGTATGATCGGGAAATACAGGGCTCCTGGGTTTTATTACAAGGTAAGAACATAAACTCGTAATATAACCTGCTACAGGTATAATCATCGGCATTTGGTGAAATTCCATTTTGATCATTTAATCACATGTACAATTGATGGCCTCTGTGGTCTAGTGGTCCGGTTTTAGCGAACGAACCTGAGACGTTCGGTTCCCTGTTCCGATGAAAGTACTATAAACCTAATGTTGTTCTTAGCTTATGGTAAGGTCCCAGTTTGAAGCAGTCTAAATTTAACAATTATTCCACATGAGGCGATTGGGTTGTCACAAGCCCACGATCTCGGAAAACCCGTTGTAAATACAGGGATCCCTGAATTAATGTGACGTAATTATTTTAGATTCTACAAGAGATTGAGTCGCATCACGGCGACTCTGAAGTGGAAATCAATAAAATCCTCCAACAACTCTTCGAAACGGACTTCCCCAATCCCGGTGAACAAATATCCATCACATACACTAGCAAAAGTAACTACATACACGCAAAGTGTGAAAATCACTTGGAAAAACTATATAAGTCCAAAACCATGCCCGATCCCAGAAGAAGTGAGAGTACTTGCAAGGTGTCAGTGAAAACGGAGAGTTTGGAAGCGGAGAGTGAGAAAACGGAGAAGGTGGAAAGTGAGATTCCTGACTATTATGATTTGGAAAATAACAACACTAGAACGTGTATACTAAGTTTGGATACTCCTAGGTGAGTTTTGATTATTTTTTGTATGTTTTTGTCTCTATGCAAATATTTTTGAAGGTATTTAAATGTTCGAGGTATATTAAGGTGCGAGGTCGAACCCGATCGCTTGCTTCAGCAGCAGGCGACGTGTCGCTGCGATGTGTCGCAGCGGTACGCAGGGCCGTCTTAGATTATGCTGGGGCCCTTGGGCACACACAACTTGTTGCCCTAGGGCACACAAAAGCTTGGGGCCCTGTAGCACACAAAAACTTCGGGCTCTTTTGGAATATAAAGACGACAAATTTAAATTTTTTTCAATATGATTTTTGGGTAACCAATTACATTATTTTATTACAGTATATCACTAATAATATGGGTATGATAATATGGATTTCTGTTGAGCGCAGTCTTTTATTAAATCCTAAAACTCAACTTTCTGAAGAATGTCACTTTCTATGCTCATAATTATTGACAAATTACTTAGTCGTTCTTAAGCTGCGAAATTAAATGCTCCCGAAACTAAAATATTTTAAGGTTAAAAGTTAAAGAAATAGTCGATCTCTCGGGGCCCTCTGAGTATAGGGGCCCCGAGCACTGGCCCCGTGTGCCCTTATGGTAAAAAACGGTATTGGGTACGTCGATGCATCATGAAGCTGTAGTAAAGATTTTGATGCAGCGCTGTATTCCAGCTATTTACATAGTTTTTGCGAGCTGCATTATATGCTGAGGCTCATCAGACCACGAGATTATTGAGTTTATCTTCTTCGGAATCTTAGAAATTCATTATTTCAGCAAATCCAACGTCAGTGCTATTACTGATCTGAAGTTGAGCGACATTTTGCTACGCCAGGTCTCTGACTTTGTTTTGTTTTTTCGCTTCTTACAGAAGGTATTTTATAGAATTACTGCTGCTGTTTAGTCGACTATAAATTCACACCTTAATAAGTAAAGAGCTGGCGATGAGCACCTAGTCCTTTGTATATATTGTTATTTTTGGAGCAGTGGCTTGTTTATTAACAATATATTCTTTTGGTGTCTTAAAGCCCTCTCTGTGACACATAATTGTAATTGCCATAATTTCCGATTCTCTTAGATTTTTTAATCTTTTCCCAATTTTTACTTACTTTCTTTCTTCTTTCTTTCTTTAATTCTTTATTGTACACAAAAAGTAAAAAAAAACAAGTACTTATGTAAAGTTATACAAAAGTTATACTTTTTTATATTTTACCTTAGTAGTTGTTATATTTGTTTATAATGTTGTATTTTTTTATTATACTGGAAATTAACAATGGCAATTTAATATTTCAGAACACACGTAGTCAAAAGACCTCTAGATCCACGAGCGGATGAAAACAACATGTCGGTGTTGCTGGACTCGTTCGGCGCGGGTCTGGTCATCAAGGTCTTCGGTTCCTTACTGTTGGAGAGGAAAGTCATTATAATCAGCGACCAGCTGAGGTAAGTCGAACATTCTAGAAACTCAATCTATTTCGAAGTAAACATTTTTATAATTGATACAGTCGTTTCGGGTAACTTTGAATCACTGTGTAACTTTGAACAAAATTAAAAAAAAGATTCATGAATTTATTTCTGTAATGTTTTAGTTCTTTCAATATAGTTGTTGTTTAAAACGGAACGCCAAAGTTATAAGTAGCAATCCTAAAAGAAAAAAATAAACTGTGAATGTCAAAATTTGTAAAATAGCGCCTTTTTCCCTAGTGAAGTTTTAGCAAGTGTTTGTTGCCTCGATTAGGAATTGCAATTAAGTAGATAAAACTTATTGCAAAGAGGTATGTTTTGATGTTTATATGTAACATGTAGCCTAATTATTATGTTTTTTCAAATTGGTCATCTGTATTTAACGGTAAAAAATGTGTAAAATTGATAAAGTTTCGAAGATGATTAAAATAGAAGTAGTTGGGGTAACTTTGAATGCTTCAAAGTTATCCGGGTCATAAAAAATATTACATTGGGTAACATTGAATATGATCATAGTGTAGCTCAGTTCTGATAAAAAAAATCGGGCTATTTTCAGGCTTAAAAACAGCCTGAATGAATATATAGACCACTCGTCTTGCCCTTCCAAAAATGAAATATGTCGAATTGAAGAGTCTAACATAATTAGTGTCCTAAAAAACAACAAACATCAAGAAAAGACGGCCATATTTATATTGACGATGACATTTTGTTTACAGAATGGGGTAAATGAATTTTTCAAAAAGAAAAATTGCTTAGAGGTTTTTTATTAAAATTTAAGATTTTGATCTCATTCGATAGCCTAATAAATGTACAATTTATTGTGTTAAACACTACTTTCCTAGTTTATTGTGGTTTAATAAATAACTATAACAAAATATTTTTTTTTTATTCATCAAATTGGCTACATCGATTCAAATGGCAACACTGAGCTATCTATTAAGAAAATGTATCAAAACATTGCCAAAATGTTCAAAGTTCCCCAAATCGAGGTTAAATGTTTTGGTAATTATCAACATAAATAAATTTCCTTTGATAACAATTTTTATATTATAATGATAAATTTTTTTATGTGAATTCAAACATAATTTGATGCAGTTTTGCACTTGGCATAGGTGAATTAAACAATAAAGAGATCTATTTACTTTAATATAAATATCACGTAATGATTGGAACAAACTCCAAAACTAACTACATACACCCCCGTGTTGGTCCGGGCTCCTTTGTAGAATAGACCATCTGCCTTCCTTTGCCAGGCAGCTCGTAAAAGTCGAGCATAGGCTTGCCGTCACTAACACCGTGACATCTGACTAGGTGGTAGAGTTTCGCAGCGACTCGCCCGGATTAGTACCACCGCCTTACCTATTCCTGCCGCCATAACGTCATGACGTGTTCCGGTTCGGAGGGTCAGGTAGCCGGTTAACTTACTTTTGCTTGAGGCCTAGCATCCCGGCCTCTGGTTGGCAACGCACCATTACCACCTTAGGTGTCTCTAGGCGGCGGGAATTTCTTACCATCAGGAAATCCGTCTGCTTGTTTGCCTTCCAATGTTATTAAAAAAAAAACATAATCGATTTAATCAAACTAGTGGTCGCCCGTTGGTCGAAATTCGACCATAATAAATTTTAATATCTTGTTGATAAGAACGCCATCTTCATTTCTCAAGATCAACTACTTTGTTTCCAAACTTTTTAGTGCGTCATCTGTGATCTTTTATCGTTATCATCAATATATTTGTTTGTGTGTGTCAAATGCATGGCAGTGTGGGTAATGTTTTGTTTGTTGATTTAATGTACTTTATACGCATTTTTATTGAAAAATATTAGCGTTCTGCACTTCTCCTACACATAAACTATAAGTGTGCTAAATTTTGTGCTTCTGCATCGGCGCCATTTTCTTGAAAAGGGGTCCAAAGTTTTGGTATCACGTATTAATATATAGATTTTACAGTTAGCAACTTGATATTATAGAGTATTAGGATATTACAAAATGACCGTAGGAGAACTAAATAACTTTAATACGCAGTCGAAGCGACTGATAACTAATACTTCATTTATCATCGTTGATAATTAATATTTGGTAATTATCAAAGACAGTATTTAGCATGATAATTTCTAATAATGCTTATTATATAATTTCAGTGTGGTGTCATCGTGTATGGAAGCCCTCCAAAGCGCTCTATACCCGCTGGTATGGCAGCAGCCCTTAATATCGACCATCCCCGCCGAGATCCAGAGGGATGTCCTGGAGGCGCCACTGCCCATACTCGCGGGGATGCTTAGGGCGGGGGCGGCGAGCGACCACCAAGGGATACAGTTTGAGGAGGCAAGTCACGATAGATTATACTATTGGCTGCCAAGGTAGTTTGTTTCGCCGTTTCTTCACCCGACTGGCTAGGTTTGGAAACGGTGGTAGTTTACGGTAGACGGGGCTAAATTTATTATAATTTTAAAATTATTTGTAAGTTATAACTCAAAAAGTAATAAGAATAAAACTATTTGTTCGTATGAATATTGTGTATATAATTAGTCACTTATAAAAATGTTAAATTATTTGCACACCACAATGTGGTAGAATATGTTGGAACGATTAAAAAATTTTGTGAATGAACTTCAACACGCATATTCCGCAAATAAATATATTTTCTTTCTTTCTTATTATGTACTAACACTGTACTGTGGGCTAGTTTACATAGGTCTCATGTAATACTCTACGTTACGTATATAGGCACAAGGTGTAATTTCGAGTGGTTTTGTCATTGTAACCTTCTTTATAATAATACTAGCTGTTCCCGCGAACTTCGTTCCGCCCGTTCAGTTTGTATGGGAAAAATTAAAATGTTGTTTTTCCCAGTTTCCTCACAGTTGAACAGGATAAAAAGTATCCTATGTCCTTCTCCCGGTTTTAAGTTACCTCCCTAACCATTTTCAGCCTAATCGGTGTAGCCGTTCTTGAGTTATAAATAGTGTAACTAACACCACTTTCTTTTATATATATATATATATAGATCAATTTTGACTTTTTAACTAAACACGCTGTGGGTAAAGTGTGAAGAGGCAAGTCACTTATCAATAGCGCTTATACTTTGTAACCGTCGGCACTTGGTGAAATTCCATGATGTGTATACTTTTAAATCTAACCTATTAGTTTGTTTTTAACTAAAGAGAGAAATAAGATGTAAATGTTGTCTCCAAAAACTTTGCTTTTATTTTGTTATGTCTCATAATTTCAAAGATCCACGAAAAACCAGACCTTAGTCGTTCTTTCCTACATAGGTGGAAGCGATGGAGTCTACTAAGAAGATAGTATCCTCAGGTGTTATTTTGTTTTTAATATTCTTTTTTTATCTTTTAGGGTATCCTAATAGACCTTACCCATTCGTCGAAAGTCCTCTTCTACCAGGGCGACGAATCTACAATTCTACCCACCGGCAGCTATAAAACTTTAAAAACCTCTTTACAAATGGAGTCCATAAAAAATAAAGAAAAGCAAGATGACACGAAAACACGGAATGTTATGATATCGGAGGCGTTTTTGCGATTTTTCGTCGACATTTTGGGTGATTTCTGGAGGTTTCTCTCGGTGGGGACAGTTAAAGATGGCGATTTGGGCAAAAATGGCGTTGTTTTTGATGTAAGTATTTCTTTCTTTTTGTGATACATTATGCTATTTCGTCATACTTATGATAAAACTAGCTGCCTGTTCCGGCTTCACTCGGATGGTATTTTTTTTACCATAAATTGTGATTTAAACTATCCTATCTCTCAAGTTGGATCGAACTGCACATGGTGTGCGAATTTTATTATAATCGGTTAAGTGGTTTAGGAGTCCATTGAGGACAAACGTTGTGACACGAGATTTATACATATTAAGATTATGCCTTCCATACTTTTGAGAATTTTAATTCCCGGCTTTAAACTGCTTAAACGATTTTAGTAAAATTTTGCATAGACATGATTAAAGTGCTTTATAAATGTTGCTTCTGCGGGAAGTGTCTTCTGCGGTGAGGCGACAACCGTTAACAGCTACTGAATACTATAAATACAAAATTTTGATCAAAACAGATTTGAAATATATTCGAATAAATCATAATAATGTTTGGTAACGTTCGCCGGATCGGGTATAATAGTACAAACAAACCTGACAAACAAACAAACACGTTATCTTATGTATTATAGAAGTATAAATTTACGAATTACACGTATTAATGTATATAATAATCATTATCACAAATTGCATTTTGCGTAGTCGGGTTTTAATAAAATTCTGCTATTTATTTACAGAAAGAAGCCTTCATCAAAAATGCATCGTCCAAGCAAACACAATATTTTCTGGAATGGTTCACGGAGACAGCCATGTTTAACCATTTTATACAAAATATGGCCACTTGCTACCACCACTTACCACTACCGTTCGATTATAATAATCCCGATTTAGTGGACACCCCCTTGCCAAACTTCTATGAAGCTTTCCATGAAAGGGTCAAAAGTAGGACGAAAACGGAGGCGAAACCAGGAGATAAAGTTAACTATAAGAGTGCGGTTAATAGAAAAGTTAAACTTTTGAAAAATAAGTTACGAGATTTGGTCGCGTAGTGCTATCCTTTTTATTCTTATTGCGTGTTAAATTTGTGAAGAGGACGGATATACACGAGATGTTAGGAAAACTTAGTCGCATAGTGCTATCTTTTTTACTCTGGTTGCGTTTTAATATATGTAAAAAAGAAATATAATTTTAAACGATATTAGGAAAAATGTGTAAATGATGCTATGCTTGTTACTCTTATTGTGTATTCAAATGTGGGAAGAGGATGAAAATATTTCTAAATCGTGTGTGATACAGAAATAACATGATTATATCTGTTAACAGTGAAGCTAATAATTTATGTAGTTTCCTTTTCGCGCATTTTGATATTTTTGTATTAGTAAAAGAGATGGAGATATGGTTTGTAAATAGTTATATTAAGTCGTGTATTAATATTGCTGTCTCTGTCCGATGTCTGCCTATTGAAATAAGTTATATTTAGTTGATTTTTTACCGTTTTATTTCTATAATTTTATTATATCAATTTTACTCATTAGTCCGAGATCCGGTTCAACGATTTTACGTTTGTCTTTTTTTTACAAAGCCGTAACAATAGTTGAAAAGTTCTTTTAAATGTAAAAAACTACTTAATCTGCTCTCTTTTGTAACATACTGTGAGACAGAATATATACCAGACACTCCATACTAATATTTTGTAATGATATTGTCACTCTTGTTAAACGTACACCCGTTTAAGTGTGTGTAAAAGAGATAAAATATATGTCATTTTTTAAATCTCCATTTTTATTTAAAATAAACTTTGTGCTGATATAATACCTGAAGCTAGTTATTCTTTACCGCACGTTCCACATAAGACGCAAGCACTGCGATTTAATTGTTCATCAATTTCAAACGACGTTTAAACAATAAGCTCGTTTGCTTGCTCGAAGAGATGGAAAAGTATTGCAAGGTCGGTTGAGTTAAATATACCAGAACCTTTTTTATAAACTCATTAAGAACCAAAAAGAATATGGCGTGATTCGTACACTTCGTGTATTATAGCATGGGTCAACTGACATTACAAACACCTTGCCTTTTTAATGTTGTTGCTGTCATTAAACATCTTCTCTTGACGTTTGAATGAATCTGAATCAATATTTTAACTACAACTTACATAAATTAGAGTAGAGTAGAGAGAAAAAAGTAGTAGAGATTAAGAGTGTGTATTACAGTATATTACATACCTAGAACAAACAACAGTCGTAGTACAACAGCATAGTAAGTTCATATTTAATTTTTGAAGGTGACAGTTTTATTGCACTATCAATTTTTTAACCATGTCATTTTGACAGATGTCATCTGCAACTTGCTATTATGCACAGAGTATAATACACACAGAGTTTATATTGAATTATTTGCCTATTCAGTGTTTTATTTAAAAAAAACGATGAGTATATTAAAATTAGTTTTATTTCTATTAAAATGTTAAATTTAATGTACCTTAAGTTAATGTTAGGTTATTTTAAAAGAGACTGTTTTTATAGTATTTTTTTGTATAAAATGTTTTAGTTAATTTAAGGCCCAGTTTTTATTCTATGTGATATTTGTTTAATCGATTTTTATCTGAATCGAAGTTTTATTCGTTTTTATAGTTATCTAAATTTGAAACATCGATTTATTAAATATCTCACAGTTTTTAATTGATATGTTTTAGTTACTTGAATAAGTACTTCCTGTGTTGAATATCAGTTTTTAGCACTTTTAATTTTTATTTAAAAAAATGTAAATGTAATTCTCACCTTACTTTAATTATATGCAGTTTTTAAATGTCTTAGATATTCAAATAAAACCTATCCTGATGTTTAGATTTGAATCAATTATATATATTTTTTAATAATAACAAATTGAATTAAAAAAAATATTTGTTATCTTTAAATTGTTTTTTTTCTTCTAATTAACATAACACTTAAAATTTGATTCTCGTTTTAGTTAGTTTTTTGCTTTATTATTATTTTTAAACACGTTTATATCTTGCCAGTTATGAGTTGTGTGTCCGTCATTTTTCCCTAATATTGGAATGTCCACCATATTTATTTTAATGGTCTACATCGCATTTCAGACTCATTCGTTACTTTAAAACAAAAAAAGTGTAGAATATCGGAAAATGTTTATAATATTTATATTTTTTGCATAGGTATGTAGGCAATGAGAAATGTATACTTTTACAAACCAAACATTTACCTGTCTGTCTTTTCGCATGCATACGATATAGCAAGCTACAATAAATAAAAAAATATCCTCGAAGAAATATTAACATATTAACCTTTTTGTATTGGAATCTAAAAGCTAAAACATACTAAGTAACATAATATTGGAATTTTATTGATATTTAATATTTTCCAAACTTTGTATGTAGTTTCATATTACCATATTGAAATATATAGTATATTATACCGAAAAATTTGCTTTTTTAGCTTTGGCAGGTATAAATGTGTGAATTAGCAGCTTTAATTTTAGATTTATAATATTGATAACAGGAATTACACAAATTTTTAAAGAGAGAAAAAAATCTCCCCAGAAAAGATATTTTTACTCACATTAAAAATTTTTTGTCAATTTATCCCAAAAAAATGGAATTAAAATATCTTATAATATAATATAGAGCTCTTATTTATAAAAGAAACAAAAAATATTTCGTCCTCACTTGCACCAATAAGTCAAACATTTTTTGAATCTTATTTCTTGTTCAGATACTTATTTTATAATTATATAAATAATATGTATATTATGATCAGTACTCATAACAGGTTTTACGCTTTCGGTATAAGGCATGCGATTGTCGTACAGATTTTTATATTTATTGCTTTTATGTTAGGCAATAAAGATGAAACACCAGAAATATAGCTATCTAATTCTAAAGCACTAGAACAAGATAAAAAACGAAGGAACGAAACCAAAGTTCTTCGAGATAAAAATCACTGTACTATAATCGTTTGTGTAAGTTATGCCTTACACAAAACACTTATTTGTACACTTCCTATAGATATATTTAGCAAAATTGATACGTTTTAATAATATCCGTTTGTTTAATTTATTCTGGTATCTATTTAAGTATTTCTGTGTATAAGAATCGATGACTAATACCCATTACACGAGCATACAATTTAGATTTAATATATAGATAGAGGGGTTAGATTCAATTTGTTTAACTTGTCCAAGGATTTTAATTTATTGTGTATTTATAACCAAATTCTTTATTTAACTACGCTTTACAAATACTTATAGATAAACCTGTTTACTTTGTACTGTAAATCAAGAAACGTCTTAACAAAGTTGTATGTTTATAAGCGCAGGAAAAGTGACGCAAAAATTAAAATGTAATATCTTAATAAAATATAAGTTAATTACTTTGTTTACTACTAATGAAACAAGGAATATATTTAAACAAAATTTAATCTTTGTGAAATCTCTAATGACTTTTCGTAGCTAATATTTATAACACATACAATAAAAGTTAAGATAAATTAAATGTAAAAAAGCGTCATGTTTAAAAAGCAATATGGAACAGTGTAAACCAGTAAAATAATTAAGAAACAGTGTATTCGAATGAATATAGATTAAGAGAACCATGTATAAAACATACACCAGTTGCTAGATATCAGTGTTATGAAGTTTAAATTGTGTAATATGCATGCATTAAAGCATGGAAAGTGGCCTTATACGAAATAAATAATTATGATAGTAATGAATTATTTTATTTGTAGTCTTTGGAAAATATCTGATGTGACCCTCATTCATATCTTAAAGAATCTTCACGCCCATATCCCCGAAGAGGTAGGCAGAGGCACAACCAGGGCACCCACGACTAGCCAAAGACACTAAGTCCCACAATGTAATAGGTGGCAAGCCTATTGCCAACCGGGCACATATCCAATCCCGACCAACATTTTTTTTTTATCAGAAAATTGGAAAAAATCAATTTTCTTTTTGTTGGCCGACCCGGGATTCGAATCCGGGACCTCATGCAGTCAAGTCCAACACCCGGACCGCTAGACCACAGAGGCGATCATATCTTATACATATATATAAAAATGTTGTGTCACAATGTATGTTGCCAATAAACTTCAAAACTACTGAACTGATTTCAATCAAATTTCACATGTTCCCGTATTTTGGTCTAACTTACTGGATAGGACAGGGTTTTATTTGATTTAATTCCCCAGTTAGATCGCCAGTAGTAGCGATTAGAGAAATAAAATATGGCGGTACGAAGTACGCCGAATCAGCTAGTATATATATATATATGTTCTTTCCACTGTGAGTATAAATCTCTATATATGAGGGTGGATTGAAAAGTATTCGGCCTAACCAAGAAAATAAACCCATACTAAATCAGTTATATTTTTATTTTTCTACGTACGTGTAATCACCATCAAGTTCAATGCACTTTTGCCATCTACCATTTAAAGCATTTAGACCGTTGAAAAAAATTATTCTTTGTAATTATATGCGTCTTCTGCTGTTTTGACCTGGTCGTTTGTCGGAAATCGTTGATCTCCCAAACGCTTTTTTAGGTTAGGGAACAGAAAGAAGTCTGACGGTGGCAGATCAGCTGAATAAGGCGGATGCGGATAATAGTTCAAAGTCATAATTGTGGATTTCAGCCACTAATTGCACAGACGTGTGAACACGGGCGCTATCTTGATGAAAAAGGAATTTTCTTCTGAGCATTGCTGTACGTTTTTCTTTTATTTCCTCTCGGAAACGACGTAGTAATCAGAGTTCATACTCGTAGCAAGGAATATAAACACTAGCTAGACGTTTATAGTCTGACCACTTTCAAGATAACTTTTCCTTGGGTTCCTCTTTGAAGAATAGATCATCTGCCTTCCTGCCAGGCAGCTCGTTAAACGCGAGTATAGGCTCACCGTCACTAACACCGTGACATCTGACTAGGTGGCAGAGTTTCGCAGCGACTTACTAGGATTGGTACCATCGTCTTAGCTATTCCTGTCGCTGTCATTAAGTGTTCCGGTTCGGAAGGTAAGGTAGCCGGTAGACTAACATCACGGCCTCAGGTTTGCAACGCACCATTACCGCCTTTGGTGTCTAGGCGGCGTGAATTTCTTACCACCAGGAAATCCGTCTGCTTGTTTGCCTCCTAATATCATAAAAAAAATCACACCCTTCGAGTTCCAAAATACTGAAGCCATTACCGTATTTGCCGACAAAGTCGCCTTAGCTTTTTTGGGAGGTGGTGAACCAGGTCTTCTCCACTATTTTGCTTATTGTTTTTTTTTCCGTTGTACAGTAATGAACCCATGTTTCGTCCGTTGTAACAAAACGATCTGCATCGGCTTTAAATATCACCTATAAATCCAGTCACGTGAAATAGTCAATTGCGTCCTTTTTGTTCAAATGAAAGCAGTCGCGGGACCCCATGTTATATAAAGTGAGTAAATTTGTTATTTAGAATTTAATGGACCTGTGTTACAAATTGATGCAGTAGAGTTCTTTTCAATCCGCCCTCGTATAAAAATGAATCCCCGTTTCGCGTGGTCATCGTATCACGCCTGACGGATTTTTTGGTAGATATGTTGGTTATTATCAGGGAAAGGTTCTTATGAAGAGAAAACCCGGAAAATTGTAGAGAAATTGGAAAAAAAATAGTCCCTACAAACTGTTAGTAGTTGTTACTGTCAAGAGACACAAAGTTCGCCGGGTCGGCTAGTAAATAAATAATTATCCCTCGATAAATTACATAAATTAATCTAAGCCCAAATAAAGCAAACTGCTTTGCTTTTTGTCCTTATGGGTGTTAGTCAACGATTCTGATACATAGAAATACCTCAATAGATACCAGAATAAATTTAATAAACACTCAGAAACACATACATACAAATGTTCATCACACCACACACCGTAAAAAACGTTAAAAGGGGGAAAAAATATAATAAGACGAAACCTGTATGAAAATGACAAAAATGAAAAAAAAAAAAAGAAATTGCGAGCGTTTTGAGGTCGGAAAATGGGAGGGTGGCGGGGGTGGATTTCAAGGGAAAAAGCGGTTCAACTCGATTATATTTATTAAACTGTTTACAAAGAACCAGAACATTTATATGACACAAGACAAAATTTTCAAGAAAATTTGTAAAAAGTAACTGTCCTACATGTCCCAAATATACCTCATTTCTCTGTATTTAATATATTTATTTTTCACTTAGGTAACAAAAATTAGGATGCAATTTTCCATCGAATATTTTCGTGTCAAAATTTCTACTTTTTAATAAAATTCCGAAGGCGTTTTTTGTTCGTTGAAATGTTTACTTTTTGAAAGTGTAAAAAAAGTTAAATGAGTATGGTAAATGTTACCACAAAATGCAACTCGAATCCGACATACAAACCAGTGTCAAACATTTTTGAAACCAACCAACCAAAAAATGTAGTACCTAGGTTGAAACCTATTGAAAAGGGAAGAGAATACAATAACAATTAAAGGATAAATAACTCACGTTCTGTGGTCGGGGTTTTTTTAACGATATTTGAAAGCAAACAAACAAACGGATTTCCTGATGGTGAGGAATTCACGCCGCCAGAGGTGGCAATGGTGAGTTGCCAACCTGAGGCCGGAATGTTAGGCCTCGAGTAAAAGTAAATGCACCAGCTACCTTATCCTCCGAACCGGAACTTGCCAACCGCAAGTGCTGACGTTATGACGGCAGGACTAGATAAGGCAGTGGTACCAATCCGGGCGAGTCGCTGCGAAACTCTACCACCTAGTCAGATGTAACGGTGTTAGTGACGGTAAGCCTATGCTCGCCTTTTACGAGCTGCCTGGCAGGAAGCCAGACAGTCTATTCTGCAAATGAGAAAAATGCACGGGGAAAAACAGGAATTGGAAGAGATGGATTTTATGTATGTAATAGATTTAGTAATCTCTAGTTACCTGCAGTAAAAGTAACGGAAGACAGTGATGTAGTATTATACTATAGCACTGTACCTACCTACAATCCGTTTTTTTAAATAATGCGCCTTATGCAAAAACTAGCTGACCCAGTAAACTTCGTATCGCTTGACATTAATGCTTCGACAGTAGCGCAGTCTGTCGGATCCGATGTGAAACATTCCTAAATCAATAACTACTTATTATTGAAAAATTTATTTAAAAAAAACGTCGCCATTCACTGTTAACCGTGGAGACAGCTTTTTTTTTAAATATGGCATTCGATTTTTATGGTCAACTAAATTTTATTTTATTCAGGAATGATAACAATGTTGGTTACGTCCTGATTTTTTGGTAACAACTTGGTTTCGTCTAGTGTTTGAGAACCAATGTGACACTTATTTAATATATTTTAACTTTCTGATATAGTAAGGATGGAGGCAGTGGTGTAAATTGAATCAGTTACTTACATTACATTTATTTAATCTAAATAAGTAGCACTAAAGCAATCTTAACATAAATGAAATAATATTTTTCAATTCTGTAAAATTATTCTCGGAGGACATAACCAATGTTGATTCTATACCCCTGAACTAATAGGTAACAATTGCCGAAATAGTTGAACACATTCACCCACACAAATATCTATAATATATTATTTATTCAAATTATTAAGAGATATACTTAAGGAAGGTGCTATTCCGGATTAGCAACATGTGAAATGGCGGACCTTGACTTCGTGCTAATAGTTATACATTTTGAAAGATTGCCAAATAAATAATACCCAAGCTTTTATTTTGACAAGCTGTGACCCGTGACCTGACCTGCCAAATATTATAGAGATAAGATTTCTAGAGAGTGTAAAAAGCGACTTACAGAATGGTTGCATGGTCAAGATTATGTTAATGTTGAAAGTCTCATCTGCAGTAAAACTAGGAAATGAATATCCAATATAAGATACTATAAGGTCTATAATGTTCTTTTTGCAAAGTTTTTCACACACATATGTATAACACTTACTTTTAACACACACATTTAATAATGAACGTACATGCTCTTATACATACATACATACAAACAAACGCACCCTCACACAAAATAACTCACAGATACAAATACAAACACAAATACACACACACACGCACACACACACACACACAATTTATTTTTGATAATTTGTTTTTATTCTAAAATTGTACTTACATAAGGAAACGTAATTTGAATGCATTACATGTATGAATAACTACTTTTTCCTGGAGATGGATGTTAGTAACTGCGACACAGTGGTATGACTATTGTGATTGCTATCGTACTGCAATAATTTGTAAGTCTGTACCGTTTCAAATAAAGTTTTATTATTTATTTATTATTTAATATAGAAATTATAACTAATTTAACAACTAATTTTATACGAGATACTTAATATTTACACTTCAGTTCATTGTTATTCTTCTTCTTTCATAAATATGGTTTTGAATCATTTTTCCAGTTCATTGTTAATAAATTGTATTAAATAGTATGACACATAATCTGCCTTCCTGACAGGCAGCTCGTAAGCATAGGCTTACAAAGGCGAGCATAGGCTTACCGTCACTACCACCGTGACATCCTACTAGGTGGTAGAGTTTCGCAGCAACTTGCCCTGATCGGTACCACCGACTTATCTATTCCTGCTGCCATAACGTCAGTACTTGCCGTTGACGTATTCCGGTCCGGGCCTCAGATTGGCAACGCACCATTACCACCTTTGATGTCTCTAGGCGACGTGAATTTCATACCATCAGGAAATCCGTATGCTTGTTTGCCTTCTTAAACAAAAGCGCAGTAAAATTGTAAAAAAACCGAACGCTAATTTTCATTTTCAATTCGGAATTCCATATTGTTGAATTTTAAAAAAACTAGCTGCCCTGGCGAACTTCGTTTCACCCGTTCAGTATGGGAAATAATAAGGTATTGTTTTTCTTATTTTCCCCGCAACTTTCCCGGTTTTTCTCTTCATAAAAACCTTTTCCTGATAATAACTAACAAAATAATAAAAGAATTAGCTAAAATGGTCTAGACGTTCGGAAGTTATGCGCTTACCAACACATTTAGCGATTCATTTTTATATTATAGATTATGAATATGTATGAATTATTAATTATATATTAAAAAACTACTAGTGGAATGTGTATTAAATGTATGTGGGACCTTTGCATCATCATGTGTGAATCATTTACCTTTCAGAAAAAGAATGATCAAATTAGTAAAAAAATGCACTAATGGATAAAAATTGTCAAAATAATTAAGTTTATTCATTGTTAAGTATAACTCTTAAACTACTAGTCAGATTATCGTAAAATTTACATGGTACCACTTCAGAATCGAGATCTTTCTTTTCACTCGTCCTATCATTCTCCTCATTTTAGAGTTGGTTAAAAATTTAATTATTAAGTATGTTACTATTAAAATTCTAATTAAAGTATCTTCACGCCCATATCCCCGTAGAGGTAGGCAGAGGCACAAACAGGGCACCCACGACTAGCCGAAAATACTAAGTTCGTCCCATAATGTTATGAATGTGGCAAGCCTATCGCCAACCGGGCACGTTTCTAATCCCGACCAACATTTTTTTTAAATTAGAATATTGGAAAAATCCAATTTTCTTTTTTTTGGCCGACCCGGGATTCGAACACGAGACCTCATGCAGTCAAGTCCAACACCCGGACCGCTCGACCACAGAGTCGATTTACTAATTACTAGAGTGTTAGGCTAATATTCTAAAAAAACATGCGGGGAACAGTATAATATTTTTTACTAAGTAATATCGAAAATGACTATGTGATTTGTTCTAATATCTAGGTAAATAATTTCATTTTATTCCAATTTGATTCAAGTCTGTTCAGCCGTTTGAGAATTAAGTAACAATCATCAATTATTCTTATTTTTTTTATTTGGTTTGATATTATACACAAAATATCATCCATAAAAATGTAAAATTAATCAAAAGGTGAGTTTATCTCTAAAATAGTTTTTTTTCAGAAAATGCTTAAAATAAATAAATATTATTAGTAAGTAAATGATTAAGAGAGGTTCTCAATTTGAAAATTTTTATTTTCCTATGTTTCAGAATATTTTGGCGAGTAAAGAATAATTTTATTTAAATTTTCTAGTTTTTAACTAAAAGCTGATTTTTTCTCACGTTATTTTTTTTTTATTTATTTCTCACGTTAATGTTTTCTTTACCTATTCTTCATTCATTAAAAAGTATCTTCCTTCCTTATTCTGATACGTTCTTCTCCTTTTTAATAAACCTTTAAACTGCTATAGAAGTACAAGGTCGTTAACAAGTTCCAATTTCAAACCAACGACAAAGACGCCAATTTTTTTTTCGAACTTTGACTATTTTCAAGGCAGATTTCATTGCAAACATGAAATCAGAGTTCGTCATTAATATGGTGGTACATCTATTCCCTTTATATTAATAGATATTTTATCACAACTTATTTACTAACCAAGGTCAAAGGTGACACAAATAATATAGAAATAAGGAAAAACTACGACATTCGGCACACAAACATAATTGCATAATAATAATATTAATTTTAATCAACAAAATGTTCTAAGTAAAGGTCAGTGATTGATTTCTTTCTTTTTGACAACTTTTGGGAATACGCTTGAAATTTGAAAACCATATTAAAATTTTATTAATCCTATTGTATTAATGTATTAATTTTATTACTAGATGTTTACTTGCGACTTTGTCAGAGAAAAATAATTACTTCGGACAGTAGCTTTCCATCTTTGGCGCTTGGCGAAATTCCACTTATAACTATTAAATTTTAATTTATGAAACTAAAAAAGTAAACTTTACTAGTAACTGAAAAGGTATCTATATTTTTTAATTTTATAAAATTAGCAAATCCTTTTGCTTTTAAAACATTCAATGCTGTAGTTTTACCATGAAAAAATCGTTGTTCATATTATTATTATTATTTGTAAATTTCGTCTGTTACTAAATGGTTTTGAAATTATGACAGAGCACTGAAAAATTTTGAAAAATTAAAAAAAATAATGACTTACGTAACATGTGCAAGGGATATGAAATTTTTAATGTATTTTACATTTCTTTGGTGTACGGACAGACGGATTTCCCGTAAAAAGGTATAAAAATAATGTACGGATACAGGAACACTGGCAGTAGAATGCTGTGCAGCAATTTACCAGGGTAGGGATCCACTTTCTTACCCATTCCTGTCGCCATAAAGTCAGTGTCATGTGCAATAGGCCTGACAAGTAACATCCTAATCACAGGACAGCGACATACCTGTAACATCTTTCTTGTGTTTAAACCACGGCTACCTCATAATATTACGAGAGCCGTATCCTGGTTTATAGTCTTGTCACATGAAAATATTTTAACAATTAAACACATTTTCATCTTAAGTCTAGTCACCAATTAATTTCCGACCAAATCGGTATATGACAATGGCAAGCATTGACTTTAGGTTTCCCGTTTACTTTACCCTCCAAATCGGAACACAAAAATAGCGAGCACTGGTGGATGGTGATACATATCCGGGAGGGCCGTTGCAAGACCTTAGAATAGTATTATAAACTTATGTTTTTTTTTATCAAATGATACGAAACCCATGAAATACAAACGCGTCACACTTTTCCAGCTTTACGATTGCGATGTCAGTTGTCGACCAGCTCATAAATAATTTATATCTTTCCAAATAGACTCATCCACGAGATAATTAATGAAATATGTATGTGTATACATGTATTTCATACTTACAACATTATTGGATGGCTTTTGTATGTCATCGCTTTTGGCTGCAAATTATTACGTTTCGAGAAGAACCAATAGCAATGTCATCTGACATATGTTTTTTTATTATTTTTTATGTGATAGCTAAGGTCTCCTGATGGTAGGAGACAACTGTGGCCTGTAGACACCATAGACGGTATAGGTGTGTTGCTATTCTGTGGCCGGGATGCTAGGCCAATTGCGCAAGTGTACTGGCAGCCCTTCTCTCCAGACCGGAACATGACAGAGTCATAGTTTTATGTGATAAGATATCGCCAAATATACAGCTTGTCTAAGTAAAAGAGACAACCAGGATGCTATAGATCAATCTACCCTACTCTCCGAAACGGAACACGATTGCGCCAAACACTAACTATGGTGGCACAGGTAAGTTGGTGAATCTGCCTCTGGCAAATTTTAGTATAACACTAACACTAGTGAAATGATTATTTTTTATATGATAAGACAAACTGGTTTCCGTAGCTTTGCTCGCGTGGCAGTTAATATATTTACTGAGCTGGAGTTAAATTAAAATTGTATGAATAATTTATTCATTTTGTAATCGTACTTATTTATTTTAAGTTAATAGCTCATTATTAAGGAGCACAAATTTTAAACCCCTATTTCACCACCTTAACGATAGAATTTCCAGAAATGCTTAAATACCTTCCTATTTTTAACAAGTGGCCAAAAAAATTCATGTTTGTACCTTATAAAACGACGGTTTTCCATACAAACTTTCAACTCCTATTTCACTCCCTTAAAGGTAGAATTTCCACAAACGCTTAAATACGCATCTACGTATTTCAATAAGTATCCCAAAAATAAAATTTCATGTTTCTAACTTAAAAATGATGATCTTTCACACAATTTTAACTCCTTTTTCACCCCTTTAGAGGTAGAATTTCCAAAAAAATAAAAAAAGATACATAGTCATTATCAAGAATAGGTAAGGCGATTTTATTATGACATTGGAAGGCAAACAAGCAGACGGATTTCCTGATGGTAAGAAATTCATTCCGCCTAGAGACACCAAAGGTGGTAATGGTGCGTTGCCAACCTGAGGCCGGGATGTTAGGCCTCGAGCAAAAGTAAGTTTACGGGCTACTTCATCCTCCAAACCGGAACACGTCAACGGCAAGCACTGACGTTATGGCGACAAGAATGGGTAAGGCGGTAATACCAATTCGGGTAAGTCGCTGGAAAACTCTACTTTCTAGTGGGATGTCACGGTGGTAACGTGTAGGTAGGTTCCCAAGATGACAACGTCTATTACCACCTTTCTTGGCATAATGACCAAGTCACTTTTTTTATTAAATTTTTTTTTATTTAAGTTTATCCGGTTAATAATCTTTGTGGAGTTAGAACGTGTTGAGTTAAAAGTTTGACTCTACATGACATCAAATGAATTTATGAACTTCTGAGTAATAAAAGACTTAGTGATTTCATTTTCGTGTTGGTTTACCTGTTTGAGGTAAATTTTGAAATCTAAATAAAAATGAATCGATGAATTGTATGAGCGTATAACTTCCGAACGACAGGACTGATTTGGTTATTCTTGGGTGTTAATTATTGGTTGAAGTCAGGGGAAGCTTTCAAAAATGAGAAATGGGGAAAACTGCATGATAATAAGGAAAAATATCATTTCATTAGTCCCATGTAAATTGAACGCGTGGAACGCAGTTCGTCGAGACAGCTAGTTAGTTATTATAAAAAATCCTAACTATCTGTGATTGGGTTCAACTTTAAACTCCTTTATTTGATTTCAATATCTCTGGCTTACTACTGTAACGCTAAATCATTTTAATATCGATTATAATTCGTTAAAAAGTAATCGTATCCAACTTTAAAGAGGACAGTTTTAATTCTGACATTCCTAGGCTAAGCGGTACAGCTGAATCATATCATATGTGGACATAGTTGCGGATAACATTTGGTCGATTATAATTCGTTTAAAAAATGAAATGCAAATTTGTTTATCACCAATTTAGCACCGATGAGAATAGAATGATAATGTTATTTTTTAGTATTTTACTGCTGGTTTGTGTCACTATGCCACAAGAGCTAAACTAAACTAATTTTACTAATTTATTAATACTTTAGTGGACTCATATTACCACACTTTACTTTTAATCAGATATTTCTGTCACATTAGATTTTGGTTTTTATTTTGTCATGTGTGGTGATTAAAGCTCGGTTCCTATAATCAACGAACCGTAATCCGTTAGTATTGCCATTGGTAGTTTGCCTAAAAGTGACGAAGCGTTGCTAATAGTTTCAAATAAATGTTTCGAGGTGACAGTCCATAACGAGCGACCGTAGTTAGATTTTTCACTATTCGTAAAACAAACTACTATTCGTAAGCAAAACGACTCGTTTTTTGAATAAAGGAACCGGGCATTAGTCGGCTAATTTTTCTTTCTTTAAACCTTGTCAACAGAAAAAAATAAAGAAATGGACATCAATCCAGACGGGTCTACACGCAGCCACGGTCACGGTGTTTGTTTAAAAGCGTGTCACAGATAATCAAACATTTAGAGATTGTTGCGTAAAATCTCTGAATCTCCTTGGATCAATTTCATATTTAACTAATCTAAATTAGCTTACACAATAATAGATAGATTGGGGGCCAATCGCACGAGCTTACAGGTAGGGTTGTCAGATAGGTGGAATTTCGTCTGGATGGTTAAGTCCCAAAAAAATCGACGGGAATGCCGGATAAAGTGAAAACTTGAAAATCAACGTTATACATTTTTGATATTTTGGAATAGTTAGGGTATAGTTATACACGAATTGTGTGAACGAAAAACATACGTAATTCTTCCGTCTTATGAATTTTCGATCAAGTTATGTGTTCTGAGGCGACTTTAATATTTTTTACTATGGCAAAAAGTTTTAACTACAAAAAACAAAATGTTCTATTATTGTTTGTCTTTATTTCAAGACACTACAGTATTATTTTATTTAAGTAGTGCAGCTACAATAATTCTAAAGGGGCCCCATATTTATATTATCATGAACCCACTATTGATTTCTGAGTTATACTTAAAAACTACTAGTAGGATTCTGATAAAATTTATCCCACCCAAAACATAAATGTGAAAGGCTGCTAAGTTCAATAATATGGGAATGCTTCGCCTATAAAAGAAGTGAAATCAAAATAAGTACCAAGTTCCATACACATACCTCAGTTAACAATAGTTACAGGAATGCACACTTGATTTTCCGTAGTTTGAAAAGTAGATTCTTAATGAATATCATACTAAATACCTAAAATTCTAATACTTACAGGAACGCAAACCTGTTTTTTCAGCAGTTTCCTGATAATGTTTTTGAAGTTATACTTATTTTGGCGCGTTAGGAAAAAATTATGAGGGTAAATTTTTACGATGCGCGCGCACACCGTCACGAAAAACCGACATGATGAAGTTAGCTATAGATAACATTTTAGTTTTTCAAAAAAAGGCACTAACAAAGTAAAAGGACATCTACAACTGTATTCACAATATTTCTTTATTTCTATGGTTAGTATCATTTTGTCTACAAATGTAAAATAAGGCAAAAGATAAAATTTTTTAAAAAGATTTTTATCTTATTACGTTTAAGAAGTATAACTTCTAACGCGTGTAAGTTTCCACACACATTGTTATAAACCTACTAAACGCTATGTATCAAATATATATTTTTTTATTAAAACTTGCCAAGTAACATCATTAAAAAGTACAAAAATAAAAAATGTTATTGCCGTGTGTCTAGATTTGGGAACGTTTCGTTATCATTGGTAAAAAGAATTATGTAATCGCTTCGTGGTACCCAATGAAATAGGAGGTTGGAGTCGGTTTTTGCAGTCTTATTGCTCTTAATTATCAGGTATTTTTACGTAGGTACAAAAACTGTACAAGGGATGACTTCATACTGTACATCACGTTCTACAAGTCAGCCAGCGGAAAGAGACGAGATGAGTGTGGGGATGGAGAAATAAGTCATATGAGAAACAAGATCTAAAATTGAATAAATTATATTATATTCAAATCATAAATGAAAAGTTAGAGAAACATTGGATATATATTATAATATAAAATAAACAAGTTTTGTTGTCATCGAGAGAAAAGATGGTCGTAGTTTTTGAATTTCGTTGTTATACTGAGTTGATTTGTATAATTTTGTTCAGTGAAAGTGCATAAATGAAATAATCACGAAGAAATTAGTTTGTCATGTATTTCTACATTGCCACCAAATCTCATTAAATAAGCTTGAGTAATAAGGCCATCACTTTACTCAAACTCTGACATAACTTTCCTTGACGACTTATGTCTAATTTTGAATAATTTAAATCTGATTTTGTTATATCGGGTAACTTGATGCAAATTTCAATTTCACTAATTGTAAATGCTAACGCTAGTGTTGAATACTAAAGAAAAAAATAAATAAACTTTAATTGAATAACGCAATTAAGCTAAACATAATGCCAAGTTCATGGTGTAAAATATAAAATAAGTAGTTAAAATTTGAAATTGAAATAGATAAAAGCCAAGATAGATAAAAGATCAAAAACCTTTATGATAAGTATTATTTTTTGTCCAGACTAAATTCTCATAAAATTTACCGATATTTTTATCTGGCAACCCTACTTGTACCTCGAGATTCAAGAAGAGCCTTGCAATTAAAGAAGCGGAAATTTTCTCGAATTGCTGACGTTTCGTCCGCAGCAATGACAATTTTCAACCAAATCACCGTCAAATAGCTGTAAATGTAATAACTAAAAATATTAAAATTATAAATGTTAAAAGTCTTATAGTAATATAAGATTATGGTATTATAAAACTTATTCATCTGCCTGTACCGTAGCTTCAATAATTTAATAGTGGACGTATCGTCAGGGAAAAAAATACTAAAATGAAATTTTGAACGAAAATTTTGTGGACGAAACGTCAGCAATTTTCTCAGTACTTAATTCCAACATAGATATAGGAAAGATATTTAGATTTTAGGTAACATAGGTACCTATACTAAGAAGCTTAGGTAAATAAATAAATATGCTTATTTTTTATGTCCAAGCAATAGGTTTGTACCTATAATATGCATAAAATATATACGCAAGTCAGATTTCACAATTGTATACCTTTTACCTAGTCATCCTAAAAAATATTTGATTCTGATTTTTTATATTATAAGGAAGCCTACAAATGAAGAAAATATGAGTTGTACATAAGTCTTTATAATTTGTGATTAGTATTAAAATATTAACGAATCCTTAATCATGTAAATTGTTTATTTGTCAACGTTTATTTAATTAAGGAACCAGTTTTACTTTTTATTAAAAATCCTAAACAAATATAAATCGTAAAGAGATTTACTATATTAAACAAAACGCGAACTATTGTAGTTGTCTTCCATTTCTGAAAGGAATTTTCCATTCTACATATCAGGGAATATAAATACTCTTTAGCAAGAGCTACATATTACACAGGCGTACAAGTCGCGAGATGAGCTACAAGGCAAGCTATAAGACTAGAGCAGGCCTGGGCAAATGGCGGCCCGCGGGTCGGTCGCGGCCCGCGCTCGAATTTTGTCTGGCCCGTGAAAATATAATTATGATAAATGAACAATTACAGTATGCATAATAGTCGCACAATTTTGTTAGTTAATATACTTATCATAGCACATTAATGCATGAATAAACAAACTCTTAGCAAAAACTATACTTAAAATATGAAAAAAAAATATTTGGCACGAGGTCAAACATTTCATCTGCAATGTGGCCCGACTATCAAAATATTTGCCCACCCCTGGACTAGAGTGTAAATGTAGTATAACACCAAACATCTAGCTCTTCTAATGTTAATAAAAAACCACTTATAGACACAATGAAGGTTACAGGTGCGTCATTATTTTATGGCTGGAATTTAAAGCTATACCATATGTACCAAGTACCGTACTTCAGCACAGAATACGACAGTGGCGATCACTGACACTCCAACGCAAAACTGAAGCTGTAGTTATTTAAAACAAGTATATTTATTTTACTGATTTCCGTTTAATACTTAAGTAGATTGGAATGCGAAGATACTCGCCCACTCGAAGTATATAAGGAGACAGTGAATCATAACCGTCCTGGCGCCGCAGGAGACAGGATCCGGCTTTGGACAGAAACAATCCAAAATGTTGCAATTTTATGAGGATTGTGAATTGCAGTGAATTCATTGAAATGTAATTCAAATGGTCTAAGATCCAAACCTAAATCGACCTGCACCGAATTGATATTATTATGATATATTTTATGGTAAATTTATAATATATAATATAATATAAAATATATTAAAATGGGTTGCCTAAAAAAATGTTATTTATCAAATGTTTGCAGTATTAAGATAATTAGAAATTTTTATCTAAGCCTAAATTGTAAGACATATATAGGTAACTACCTGTTCCGGCGAACTTCGTTCCCCCTTTCAGTTTTTATAGGAAAAATATGATATATGATATATTTTATTATTAATATGATATATTTTATGGTAAATTTAGTACGTTATAAAATATATTAAAATGGGTTGCCTAAAAAAATGTTATTGTTGAACGGGCTAATATTTATGCTATGCCCTTTTCCCGATTCTAAGCATATTAATTTTCAGCCTAATCGGTTTAGACTTGAGTTATAAATAGTGAAACAACACCACTTTCTTTTATTGATATAGATGTGCAGCAATTGATCTGCCAGGTATAAACAGGCAGGTATGTAGTTGCCAATTACTTTCACTCATTATAGGCAACCCATGTTTTTTTTTTATAGAAGAGGAGGTAAACGAGCAGGTGGGTCACCTGATGGAAAGTGATCACCTCCGCCCACTAACATCCGCAACACCAGGAGTATCGCAGATGCGTTGCCGACCTTTAAGGAATGAGTACGCTCTTTTCTTGAAGGTCCCTAAGTCATAATTGTTTGAGAATACCGCCCTATAGATCGCCACGCATCGAGGTGATGGGCATGATACCTTAAACTCTGACGCGATGTCCGAAGGTGGAAATCAGCGGCTGGAATTAAACCAAACAACTCCTCAGAGCATTCCCCATGATAGATAAGGTAGAGAACACTGAGTGACCCAACATCTCTACGCAATGTTAAGGAATCAAGCCGATTGGTAATTGCCCGGTCACTGACAATTCGAAATGCTCTACGTTGAATGCGGTCAAATGGAAGGAGCTGGTACTGTGGAGCCCCTGCCCAGAGGTGAGAACATTACTCCATATGAGGCCGAATTTGCGCTTTATATAGTTGCAAGCGATGGGTCGGCTTGAAATACTGTCTCGCTTTACTGAGCAGACCAAGTTTCTTAGAGGCTATTTTAGACTTCTCCTCCAGATGACCACGAAATTGAACATTACTCGAAATGTCAACGCCGAGTATACCAATGCAGGCTGTGGCAGATAGGGAAACGCTCTCAAATTGAGGAGATGCGACAAAGGGAAACGGAAACCGCAGCAAGTTTTAGCGGAAGTTTTAGCGGAAAACGCGCAAACTTGTGTCTTGTTCGGGTTAAATTGCACCAGATTTTGCTGGTCCCACAACGAAATTTTAGACAAAAGATTGTCAATTTTATACACAAGTTGGTTCCGGCTCTCGATGACATGTTCCCGCGATATATTATGTCGGCCAAAGTATAAGGCTTCCCCAGTAGTGTCGTCCGCATAGTAATGAGTGTCACTAATTTGCAACATGTCATTGATATGCAGAAGAAACAACGTAGGAGAAATCACACAGCCTTGGGGAACACCAGCATTGACAGGTTTGGACTCCGAGTACTCACCGTCGACAACGACCATGATGCTACGCCCCGTCAAAAAACTAGTGATCCAAGTACATAATTTCTCAGGAAGACCGTAAGATGGAAGCTTCGATAGAAGAGCCTTGTGCCACACCCGATCGAAGGCTTTCGCTATGTCCAAACTGACAGCCAATGCTTCTCCCTTGCTTTCGACTGCTTGCGCCCATCGGTGTGTTAAGTAAACCAAAAGATCACCAGCTGAACGACCACGACGGAAACCGTACTGACGGTCATTTAACAGCTGGTGCTCCTCTAGGTACCTTAAGAGCTGGCAGTTTGTTATGGATTCCATAACTTTGGAAAGCAAGGAAGTAATAGCTATAGGTCGGTAATTGGACGGATCCGAGCGGTTACCTTTTTTAGGGATCGGGTGTACTAAAGCGGTCTTCCATGAATTCGGTACAATGCCTGATGAATAGCCGGTGCCAGCTCAGGAGCACACAGTTTGAGAACAACCGGAGCAATACCATCGGGCCCACTCGATTTGTTGACGTCCAATGAAATAAGTGTTCTACGCACTGAACTCTGAAGGAACTTTATTTCTGGCATAGACACTTCACACCGCGGGATGGTCAGCGGCGTGTTTCCATGGTCATCTAAAGTCGAGTTGGAAGCAAAGAGGGAGCCTAGAAGTTCGGCTTTCTCTTTCGCATCATGGGCCAGCGAAGCATCACTCCGGTGTAGAGATGGTAAAGATGGCTTCGCGAAATTTTCTTGGACAGCCTTGGCGAGAGACCAAAACGCTCTTGTTCCCGAAGGTAAGTGGGCCAATTTCTCGCCAATTCTGCCAATATGCTCGGACTTTGCCCTAGCAATAGCTCTTTTGAAAGACCTAGAGGCAGATTATACTCCTTTTTAATCGAACTGGTGTTTTCATCGCAAGACTTCGCTGCCGTGGCCCAGGCCTGGTAACATTTCCGCTTATGGCTAAGTGCCATCTTACAGGGACGACTAAACCAAGGCTGGGATTTGCCACCAACAGGCACTGAAGAGAACGGAATATAAAGTTCCATACCCTGCAGTACCACATCAGTGACAGCATCAGCAACGATGTCCGGATCATCCAGCGAGAAGCAAATTTGCCTCCATGGGTAAGATGCAAAAAAAGATCGCATCCCGTCCCAATCTGTTGACCTATAATGCCACACTCGACGACGACCCGATGGTGGTAGCCGCACATAGGGTGGAATGGACACTGCACTCCGGATTAAGCAGTGGTCAGAAGATTCAAGAGGGGCATCGACAGAGACTTTATAGTTCTCTGGGTGAGAGGTCAGCAGAAGGTCTAACAGTGAAGGCGTATGATCCCCCACATCTGGAATTCGCGTGGGCGAAG
>NJDD01002890.1:46897-59879 GCA_002245505.1 Calephelis nemesis
CCATTCGGACGCCAGAGCCTCGTCAGTAAAAGCAGGGTGCACCACGAGCAGGTGAGGTTGGCAATTGGGATAGTAAGATATAATGTCACCCCCTTACACCCCAAAACGCAATTCCTCTGACATGTACCCGTCCGGAGGGTAGGGTAACCGGTACAGTATAGTTGCACCATCGCACTAACTCCCCGGACACAGAACAGCGTCGCACCAGTAACATCTATGGTGTCTAATCCACGGCAATCTCTTACCATCAGGAGACTCGTGTGTTTATTCGCTGACCTCTCACATAAAAACCCTCCTTTTCAGTCGGGCGTTTAAAACTCCTGATTATGACTTAAACAAGACATAAAAAGGGACAAACAAACATACATACTACCGCATTTATAATAAGTGTTTACTTTTTTAAATAAGTTGTTTACAATATTTTGACTTAGCTGTTTTTATATTACAAATTCAATCTTACCACAAAGTAAGCAAATTATATGCTTTTTTACGGGTGTTAGTCAACGATACTAATACATAAAAATACTTAAATAGATACCTGTATAAATTTACGAAACACATCCAAACCCAAATATACAAAAAATGTTCATCACACAAATGCTGCCCCTATCGGGAATCGAACCCGAGTCTCGTAGTTGATCGGTGACGTAAGGCGTATACGTTAACCCCTCTACTAAGAAGGCGATCAAAGATGATTTCACATGTCACTTTATACTATTTCTAAACTACAAAACTTATAACTTGGAAATAAAAGTAAGGTAAAATCTGTAAATCACATAATATTAATCAAGCCTAGTTTACATTTTGACTTTTACCTCTCTCTCTCTCTAGAAACTTATTTGACTAGCCGAATAAAATGTTTCTCATAAACTTTCTCGGAATATAAAATACATACCAGCCAAATTTTATTAGGATCGGTTCAGTCGATTCGATGTGAATCTCGATTACGTTATAGACAAAGGACTTTGTCTTTTTTGATCGCCTGAACCTATTATTTTACGCCTATTTTTGATTATAAAGTATCTTCACTACCATATCCGCAAAGAAGAAGGAAGAGGCACAACCAGAGCAGGCTTATCGCCCACCGGGAACATATTAAACCCCGAGCAATTTTTTTTTATTAGAAAAACCACAATTTCTTTTTAATGCCCGATCCGTGAATCAAACCTGGGACTTCATGAAGTTAAGTGCAACATCTGGACCGCTAAACCACATGGGCGATGATAACCTGTCTACAGATAATAGAGCTTCTAGAGCCTTGTTGCTAAGATAGTTTTGTTAATTATTGAAAATAAAGCGGTTACCTGGCAACTGATTTAAGTTGATCTCTTATCTCAGATAAGTTATTATTATTATTAACTCTTTATTGTACACAACTGATATTACAAACAAAATACTTAAAAGTAAAAAAAGTACAAAAGGCGAGCTTATCTCTATTAAAAAGAAATTTCTTCCAGCCAACCCGTAAAAGGAAAATAATAAATGAAATAAGTAGACTTGGTGTATAACTAAACTACTAAGTATATACTATTTAATGAACTAAAACACATGTAATTAAAAAAAAATAACAAAACAAATAAGCAAAATTAAACTAAAGTAAAATTTATATAAACGAATTGAGAGTCTAAGCTATGGCAAAGAAATACTCTTTTAGATGTTTCTTGAAAGAATCAAGAGTTTCGCAGCCACGAATTTCATAAGGTAAGGAGTTCCACAACCTTACAGCATGGACTGTGAATGAATGGGAATATGCAGCAGAATGACTAGAAGGGTATCGCAACAGAGTACGAAATATTAGCCATAGTTATTAATATTAGCCGCTAAATATCTTCTAATGTCTGTACATTAGTCATTAGTCTAATGTACAGAATGCTCTATTCTACAGTTTTATTATTACTATAGATGTCTGCGTACACATTTTTTTTTGGTTAAAAGTAGAGATAATATTCTTCTTTTGTTACTTTATTTACAAATGCTACAATATCATAAGCTATTTATTTAAACTTTGTTGTACATAAATAAATTACTGAGAATACAAAAGTCGAACCAACCTACGAATTGTCTCCAAGTCAACCTGCTCATATATATCAGTTATATCAAGTTTGTATTAATATAGACTATCTTCGAAAATATTTCAAAAACTGTAAAGATAAAGTTTTTTTTGTTATGTTGTCCCCGTGTTGGTAAGGGCTCCTTGGAAGAATAGACTATCTGCCTTTCTTGCCAGGCAGCTCGTAAAAGGCGAGCATAGGCTTACCATTACTAACACCGTGACATCCGACTATGTGGTAGAGTTTGGCAGTGACTCGCCCGGATTGGTACCACCGTCTTACCTATTCCTGTCGCCATAACGTCATGACGTGTTCCGGTTCGGAGGGTAAGGTAGCCGGTACTTTTGCTCGAGGCCTAACATCCCGACCTCAGGTTGGCAACGCACCATTACCACCTTTGGTATCTCTAGGCGGCGGAAATTTCTTACCAACAGGAAATGAGTCTGCTTGTTTGCCTTCCAATAAAATAAAAATGATAGTGGAAGGCAAACAAGCAGACGGATTTACTGGTGGTAAGAAACTCACGCCGCCTAGAGACACCAAGGCCGTAATGTTAGGCCTCGAGCAAAAGTAAGTTTACCGGCTACCTTACCCTCCGAACCGGAATACGTCAATGGCAAGCATTGGACGTTATGGTAAAAAAAAGGTTGCAAAGTAATATATTATATAGGTTTATATAAAACGATACTGTTCATAATATGCCCTGCTCAGGAAAAGGTTGAGAGGCTTCCATTATAGTAAGGGAAAACCACAAGGCATCGGAGATTTTGTAGGTGCATCACTGACCTTAGGCCATTCGTAACAGTCTACCGGCTACCCTACCCTCCAGAGCGAAACATGAAATTGTCATAATGGGAATAGGTAAACTGAGGATCCCCATCCGGGCAAGTCCTATCTATCTACCTACACTGCACAGCGAGTGCTGTCGTCATCAACAAGACCACTGGTGGTAAAGCCAACCATTTCCATTTGGTAATGACCCGTTTCGTCTTTCACCTTTTATGAACCTCGTTGGTCGAGTGGCTAGCGTACACGCCTAACTACACCGACTAACCGCAAGGTTCGTGTTCGATTCACGACGGGGCAGGCATTTGTGTGATGAACATTTAGATATCTACATTTCCAGTTGAGATGTTTATTAAATTTATTCTTGTATTTATTTAAGTATTTCTATGTATTAGTATCGTTGACTAACACCCATAACACAAGTATATAATTTGCTTACTTTGGGGTTAGATTCAATTTGTGTGACTTGTCCAGAGATATTTATTTTATTTATTTACTAGCTGCCCCGGCGAACTTCGTTTCGTTTCAGTTTGTATGGGAAAAAATTAAAATGTTGTTTTTCCCATTTTCCCTGCAACTTTCCCGGTTTTTCTTTTCGTAAGAACCTTCTCCTGGTAATAATAAATACAATAAAAAAAGAATTAGCCAAATCGGTCCAGTCATTCGGAAGTTATGCGCTTACCAACACATTTAGCGACTCATTTTTATATTATAGATTTATAGCGTGCTGCCAGGTACGACGGCAGATGGTCTATACTATAGAGTACTCGGCCCAACGTGGAGGGAAATCTTTTCCGATTTTACGCAATTTTATAGTTGCACTGTCAATTTCAAAACAAGTATTATACTGTTGACAGAAAACTTATTCTAAAGATGTTCTGATAATAAACAGCGAGTAATTTTATTGCTGAATGTTTCATAATCGATAGCATAGCAGGTACAATTGAAATTGTTATGAAATATCTATATATATAAAAGAAAGTGGTGTTAGTTACACTATTTATAACTCAAGAACGGCTACACCGATTAGGCTGAAAATTGGTAGGGAGGTAACTTAAAACCGGGAGAAGGACATAGGATACTTTTTAGCCTGTTCAATTGTGAGGAAACTGGGAAAAACAACATTTTAATTTTTCCCATACAAACTAAACGGGCGGAACGAAGTTCGCGGGAACAGCTAGTTAACAAATAAATGAAATTGAACGATTTGTTTTTAGCAAAAGAAACCTTATTTTGATTAAATTTACTTTAGTAGGTGCAATTCGACGCTTGTAATAAAAAGAGTTTTGTGTAAGTATTTGGTTTACCTATTAAACGACTGGGTCAGTTTTCATGAGATTTTTACTAGAAGTGAATTCTCATAATGGGGCACACCCATCCTCCATGCAGTCTTCTTATGATAGGCAAATCAAATTATTACTACTTACTAATAATGAAGGTTTTTTTTCAAATCGGTCAATCGGTCAAATCGGTCGGTTCAAACTAATAAGTTTCGGATCCTCTTCAATCAAATCTTTCCTCTTCATAATATCATAATTTAGATGACATACCCACAACAGTGTGTAGTCCGGTGAAGTTGTATAAACCTCGCAGTTAGCAACATATTAGCCATTCAAAGAATCCACAGCAGCGCCACCTACTGGATCCAAAGATATTTTTGAAACATCCATGACCAACCTAACCCATACTCTCTCATACATTTTCGTACTTAGCCGTCAAGTAAGTAAGCAGTCGGTGTATTTCTTCAATCAGGAAAATCCCGGATTTACCAAATTACCATCTTTAATGACTAAAGGCGGCGCGTATTTCACCAGGAAACCCGCCGCCTTGTTTGCCTTCCATATAAAGTCATTGAAGATGTATTTACATTCGCTTATCAATAAAAATGACGTGTCACTTAAATATGTCTTGGTAATGACCTTCAACCTTGGCCGTTTGTTCGCTTCATCAATCAAAACTTAAAAGTCATGGCACCATAAGTTACTCTGATACCATTTCTGAGAGCTTAGTGTGGTTAAATACTTACATGAAATAGATTTATAAGTTAACATATTGCTATATTTAAATGTAATTTGCTGTGTACAACCGTTTTACGAACAGAAAAACGGAAAAGTGAAGGTGTTTGTCTGCAATCCTGTATCTTTAATCACTTTAGTATCTTCACGTCCGTATCCCCGAAGAGGTATGTAGGTATATAATCACAGAACACACTACAAGCTAAAGATACAAAGTTTCATAATATGATAAACAGCAAGCTTAACCCACCCGAGCACATATCTAATACCTGACAAAGTTGTTTTTATTTTAAAATTGAAAAAAAAAACGTCCTTTTTATATTATGACTTGGTGATCGAGCCTGAGACCTCAGAAAGTCTTGGAATTGATTTCATGGGACCTCGGATTCAAGCGCTAAGCTATAAAGGCGATTTTTTAAAATCTATTTACAGTCATTCTCAAAATCTATATTTTTTATTCTATTCCATCTTTATTCTATTAGTATTTTCGGGGATCGGATACAATTGGCGATAAGGTTGTCACGTATCACATTGTGGATCTCAGGTTCCAGCCACAGGCCATAGCTCGTAAACTGCCTCGTTGGTCAAGGGACTAGCGTACACGCCTAACCACCGACGCACTACAGGTTGGAGTTCGATTCCGATTTGGCAGGCATTTATGTGATGAACATAGATGTCTGTATTTCCAGATTTGGCTATTTGTTAAATTTATACTGATATCTTTGAGTATTTCTAAGTATCTGCTTTATTTTTGGAATGACTAATGTGTTGCCAACCTCGCGGTTTTTACAACTTCACCGGGCTTTGGTGTGTATCTGCTACCATCATTACATCCTATACACCTAATAAGTGGGTTTTAATTACGCACAAAGCTTGACTCTTAATTGACCGTACCATTATACAGAAACGAGTTATTAGCGACCTTTAAGAAATTATAAAATTCTTATAAGCTGTATCTGTGTATTTGAGAATATCAATATTTTTTCCTGGAATATATTTTATATGAACAAATACTATGCAATATATTTACTAATCTCTAATATTAGTATCGTCTATACCCATAATATTATAAGCATACGATTTACTTACTTTAGGGTTAGTTCAATTTTGGCTGAAAGTTTGTAATTTTTTGAGTGGGTTTTGTTTATTACCTTTGATTTAAAATAATATTTAGAAAAATAGTAAAAACAACAGTTTAATTTTTCCCCCACACATTGTTGCTAGATATCAGGCAGAATGAAGTTAAAAATTAAAATAATTATAACAGATTAATATCACATATTAATATAACTATAACAAATTAATATCACCATTGGTCGAAATTCGACCATAATAAATTTTAATATCAACAATATATTTGTTTGTGTGTGTTAAATGCATGGTAGTACGTATAATGTTTTATTTTTTGAATTAATGCACTTGTTAAACATAATTATTAAAAAATATTAGCGTTCTGCACTTCTCCTACACATAAAAAATAAGTGTGCAAAATTTCATACTCCTCCGTCAGCGCAAATTTCGTAAAAAGGGGTCCAAAGATTTTGCTTCACGTATGAATTTCCTATAGAGAAATTTTGTAGGATTAGACGTCAAACAAACAGACGGAATCCTTGATGATTCCAATAAGAAATACACGCTGCCTATAGACAACTCGCTACACTATCTTGAAAGTAAGTACAAACATTTATTAAAGTGATCGATGCTACGTACTATTTAACAAATTTAACCTTTTTAATGACAGCTACCAAGTATTTAGATTTTTTTTTATACACACTGAATTTTAAACTCAGAAATCAAACCCTGTTTGAACGGTATGACGACCGAGATCCTACATGAGAATCGAAATGGGCAAACTTGTCCGAAATCTAAAGACCTTATTGGTAAAAAAAAAACAATTTTAACATTTAACTCACAGAGTATATATACTTGTCTTTTCTTTTATTTTAAGATAGCGTTCAAAGCAGCTCTCTTAATAGTAAGAGATAACCGTAGCCTATAGACACCATAAATGTTGTAGTTGCGTCGCTGCCTTTTGGCCGAGGTATTGAACATGATACTGCCATCATTACTAAGGCGGTGGATCCTTACCGGATAACATGCAGAACGCAGTCTACAACCAGTGGTCTCGTTGACCATTCCTCGCCTTTTATGAGCTACCAACCAAGAAAATTCTACCTATTCTACAAAGGCGACCAGGATCAACACGGGGAATTTGGCCTCCTCTTATATAAAAAAAAAACAATAGCAAGAGCTGTCACTATAGCTGCGGTGTTACCAATCTAGGCAAGCTGCAGCTCAACACTACCCCCTAAAAAATATTTTTATTGTATTGTACCGTAAGGAAACATCTTCACGCCTGTATCCTCGAAAGGGAAGTTGAGTTACAACCAAGGATCCACGATTAGCACATATCTGTGTTACCTGATCCGGGACCTAAAGTAGTTAAAGACCACCGAGACGATTGATCATTTCATTATAAAAAAAATAAATAATTGTAAAGCAGTCAAACTATTAAAAACGAATTCAGTTTCAATATTATGTGGTCTAAGTACTTATACAAAAATTTAAGGCTTTATTTTACTAATGGTCGTTTAAACTTTTTTTTTCATAAGATGTACGATACGATGTAATGTACGGTCATTAACAATACATAATTAACACAATAAAAAATGACGAAATTGTTATATCAGTTCACGCGATCATGACTAATAATAAGTTTGCCACCTACCATTATGCGACTAAGGATCAAGACACATAACTACGGTGCGACGCCGCGCCGCTTGAATCGGCAGTAGTGTCACTGCCGATTGTAGCGACGCGGGCTTATTTATTTATTTATTTAAAACAGGGTAAGTAAGTAAGTAAGTATATCCCCGAAGAGGTAGGCAGAGGCACAATCAGGGAACCCACAACTAGCCGAAGATACTAAGTCCCACAATGTGATAGGATAGCCTATCGCCAACCAGGCATTTTTCCAATCCCGAGCAACCTTTTTTTTTGTTCTGAAAAAATCCAATTATCTTTTTGTTGCCCGACCCCGGATTAATACCATTAATACAGAGTAATACCATTTAATAACAAATAAGCAATAAGTTTCTCATGATGTTCCATGGCAGAGAAACGTCTATGACGCCGCAACGTAACAAAACAAATCGACGATTCTAGCGATGCGGTGCTGCAACGCAGTTATGTATTTTGACCCTAAGTTCCTACGGCTAATCGTGTCTCTTATAAACTGCTTGCTTCTTCGGGGATACGAGAGTGATACTTACTACTGTCCTATGATGTGATAGCACTTTTTTTTACAATTCTAAAAATTTTGGGTTAAAAACAAGGTGACAATTATTCCACTACATAATTTGTTAATGACTATTGACATAATCTTTAATCTAAATTGTTTAATTAATTGAAATAAGTAAAAAAAACAATTTATCTTAATTTTTTTTAATAATATTGGAAGGCAAACAACCAGACGGATTTTCTGATGGTAAAAAATTCACGCTGCATAGAGACACCAAAGGTGATAATGGTGCGTTGCCAACCTGAGGCCGGGATGTTAGGCCTCGAGCAAAAGTAAGTTTACCGGCTACCTTACCCTCCAAATCGGAACACGTCATGACGTTATGGCGGCAGAAATAGATAAGGCGGTGGTACCAATCCGGGTGACTCGCTGCGAAACTCTACCACCTAGTAGAATATCACGGTGTTAGTGATGGTAAGCCTATGCTCGCCTTTTACGAGCTGGCTGGCAGGAAGGCAGAAGGTCTATTCTGCAAAGGAACCCGGACCAACATGGGAATGACTTTAACAGAGATTTACTAAAGTTAACTTAAATATGAAAGTGCACAAAAGAGATTAGCGTATCGAGGAAATACTCCTCGTTGTTGCCAAATCTTACTATATGAGTGTGAGTAATGAGGCCGCCGCTTTACCCAAGACCCTAACATGACTTAATGACGACTTATACTTAACTAATTATAATGGAATCCCGATTTTGGTGAATTTGATGCAAAATTTCTACTTGACTAATGGCAAAATACTAGCTGAAAGCCAAAACTTAAAGAAAGAAAGAAAAAGAAGATAACAGTACACTATAGTAAATTGTCCCAGTAAGTTTTGTTGTAATAAAATATGAAAGAAACAGTTAAATAAACATTACGCAAGGTTAAAATCAAAACCTAACCTCAGTATTGAACTGCACATCTAAAAGGTTGCATAAACAAAAAAATAATAGCCTATTGATTTCCAATACGACGAGAAATGATAGATTACCAATGGTAATGATGTATTCAAATACTTCCGACAATTATTTATTAATACTTTAATAGATGACGTCCTTGCCAGAAGCAGTATTGGCTAAATAAAAACAAAATCTTTATTTGTGTCTGCCTATTTAACGTTATCTATTTATTTATTATTGGAAGGCAAACACGCTTACAGATCTCATGATGATAAATCATGTATCTTAAACACCAAAGACGTCAAAAATCAAACCATATCCAACCATAAACAAATCTATCTCTCTATTATCTCTTGCGTAGATAAATTCATTGCTATAATATTCTCAAAACTACAACACAAGTCAAGCTTTAACGTAGTAGCGGCTAGAATATTTAAGGTGGTGGTACCTACATATTTGAGTTATACACTCGTAACTTTTAGCCTAAATTTTTAATTTTATAAGACAGTGAACAAGCTCACGAATTTCTAGATGATAAGCAATATTCTAGGCCGTAGTGATCGTCGCTTAACTAAAGTACATTTGGTATGAGCATCGGTATCTTCTTTTATTATGTATAATAAATATCCGTGGACAAGTTACACAAATTTAATTTAATACCAAAATAAGCAAGAAAATACATAGAAGTACTTAGGTAAATGAATAGAAAAATAAATATAATAAACTCTTAGACCCAGAAATGCTGTCATCTAAATCTAAATAGACATCACACAAATGCCTGCCCCATCGGGAGTCGAACCCGGGCTGGGCGGTTGGTCAGTGGTGATAGGCATGTACGCTTGTCCCTCGACCAACGAGACGGTCAAATATATATATCTGTATAGACGATAGATATGATAGATACATTGGTTTCGTTTCGCCAGGGTGTTAGGCCTAATTTGTAGGTCTACCGAATACCCTTACCCTACCTTAAAAAAACAAACGACAAAACCTATCACTCTCTATACTTGACACTTGACATAATACGCAGACTCAAATTGTAATACGTTTGTGTTGCCAGCTGCTGTTGGCTGTATTCGTCAGACGGGGAAAGCTGAAAATCGGTGTTGAGGTAAATAAGCCTTAACAAATACTGAGCTTTTTCTTTGCGGACTCATGTTACCACACTCTGTTTCTATATCCTTTTTACACTTTTCTGTCTTTCATTTAAGCTGCTTAAGTTTAGGGTTAGATTTCTAGTTGTTTTTTTTATAAGTTATATGTGGTAAGTTTTAGTTTGTTAATAAATGTTATCTTTCTTTCTTTTTTCTTTCTTAACACTGCTATTATTTTACAAATAAGCACTCTACCCAGACAAGTTGCTGAAAAACACTTTTCTACATTAAAAATTATAAACTACATATACTAGCTAGTCGAATAACTTATTGACTACGGTTCTTAGAGATTAAGATAAAATAATGATGATAAATAGTATGCGTGATATTTAAGACAGAGTATGCGTAGTTATGACAATTATAGTTTCCACGTTTTTTTATAAAACAACCGGTAAAACGACAATGGTAGACATGATGTCATACCATTCAACGAAGGTAAATAATTATCGTCATAGAAACGAGCCGGTCAGTTGTTTTTAACCAACTCCAGAAAAGGAGGTGGTTCTCAATTCGATTGTATGTTTTTTTATTTTTTTTTGTTTGTTACGCGATTATTTGGGCAATGGTTAACGATTTTGATGGTTCATGTTCAGAATTAATCTTGTTACAGTTTTACTGCACTTAAGATTTCTATTGGTCCGGCGTCAGTTCCGGAATCGACCCCCGGATCGAGTAACAAAGTGTAAACAAAATGTGTATTTTCAATTTCATAATAAAACTAATGTTGCCCGAGATAGGATATGTGCCGGTCGGCGACAGGCTTGCCACCTATCACACTATGGGACTTAGTGTCTTCGTCTAGTCGTGGATGTCTTCGTTGAGCCTCTGTGTTCTGTTTTTTTTATATGAAAACATTGAATAGCGCATCTATTGGTAATAAGGAGCACTAAATTTTCAGACCGAAAGCGCTATAGATTTCGATACGTCAATAATTAGTGAACATAATCTATACCGACTGACTCATGGTTAAGGCTCTGTGCTTTTTTTTAATAGAATATTTTCTCAAACTAAGTATAACAAGATACATTTTTTGAAAATCAAGATTTAATTAATTTAAGTAAACAATAAGATAATAATAATTGTTAATAAGTTTCTATTATATAAATCTACTATAAATGTTAAATTAATAATAGAGATAATAGATTTAATTATAATATATAATATACCTAATATATATGAATATATATGTATATATATATATGATAATAGATTAATAATAGAGATTTAGTAGAGATGCTGAGATCACGTCATTTGTCCTCGATGAACTTGGAAACTGCTTAACAGATTTTAATTTAATTTACACAAGTGCAGTGTGAGCTATCTTGAAAGGTAGGATAGCTTACATCTCGACTAGTCGACGTTGAGAATCGGGACCACATATTTGTTTCCTAGCTGAACTTCAACGATGCAGACTACCACCCACCGTCTTTTTGATGAAGTCTGTCTCAAGATTGTAGGCACTGCACCCTGAATCCGTTTGTAGTCCCTTTGGCTTAGAATAATCTGACTCTCTAATCCGTGTTGGCCCGGGCTCCTTTACAGAATAGACCATCTGCCTTCCTGCCAGGCAGCTCTTAAAAGGTTAGCATAGGCTTACCATCACTAACACTGTGATATTCTACTAGGTGGTAGAGTTTCGCAGCGACTCGCCCGGATTTGTACCACCACCTTACCTATTCCTGCCGCCATAACGTCATGACGTGTTCCGGTTCTGAAGGTAAGGTAGCCGGTAAAATTACTTTAGCTCTAGTCCTAACATCCCGGCCTCAGGTTGGCAACGCACCATTACCACTTTTGGTGTCTCTAGGCGGCGTGAATTTCTTCAGGAAATCCGTTTGCTTGTTTGCCTTCCAATTACATAGAAAAAGGCTCATTTTATTCTAAGTAAGTTGACGTCTCGCTTTCCGCTTGAAGTAGAAAGACGAGTGGTTATGACAATTTCGCTCGGAATTTTTTTTTGTTTTTTTGTTTCGTTGCTTTTTTTAAACAAATCCAAGAAAAGTTGTAATTTATGTTTTTTTTGTATGTTTGTTTCACGATGATGGATGGATAAGTCATGATTCCGTGGTAGTTGTATAATATTAGTTTTATCATGATCCGACTAGTGGTTTTCAAGTTCTACTTAATCATGCATATTTTTAATCGGCTTCAAAAAAGGAGGGGGCTGTTAATTCAACTGTATGTTATTTGTTATGCGAAGGTTGTACAAAGGTTTTGGGATACGAAATTTGCTAGGTCGGCTAGTAAACTTATAAACATAAAAATAAATCCTTTTTTTTTCATCATTGCGTAATGCGTAAACTGACGTATTACTTTTTCAAATTCTTTTTTTGTTGTGTCAGATATAGTCACGAGAATGTTCAAATGAAAAAAACTGTAGCTAGGAAAGGACAACGTCTGTAGGTTTAGATTAAATGAATAGATATTAAATAAAAACGTACGGATTTCCCAGTAATTCTACCAACCAAACTTGAATCGATTGTTATGGCAACAGGAGTAAAAAAGGCGCGATAATACCAAATTTGGGCAAGTTAAAATTATAATATGGTTACCTTGAAGAGCTAATAGAAAGATGTTAATCTAAATATAGCTATAAATCATGAGGTATAGTAATAAATAAGCTGTTTTTATAACTTTATACAGGAACTTCTATTGAAATAAGTAGACTTGTTACTCCTTATTAAGTTATTTTTTACATACATACATATCTTCACGCCAAGTCCCTTACGGGGTAGGCAGAGAGTATCGAGTGCCAGACCTCACGATCCTGACAAACCTGTCTTGCTTCCTTCACAT
>NJDD01002890.1:74260-86209 GCA_002245505.1 Calephelis nemesis
AAAAACAAGACTTCTTGGCAGTTCGATTAATATGTAATTGTAATATTAACTTAGGTTACATGATTGAGTTATATCCGTATAACATTCGAGGTTTATCTTTAATTTGTGTTCTCTTATTATTCTTCTGTTCGCATACGTAACTTTACCCAGTATTTTTACCTCCATCGGTTTGTAGATATAACTTTACCCCTTATTTTTCCCCGTATCGGTTCGTATATGTAACTTTGCCACTTATTTTCCCCCGTATCCGTTCGTATATATAACTTTACCCCGTATTTTCCCCATATCGTTTCTTATATATAAATTTACTCCATATTTTTCCCCGACTCGGTTCTTATATATAACTTTACCCCGTATTTTTTCGCGGTCGCTCCGAGTCTTCTGTATAGAATAGACCATCTGCATTTTTACCAACCTGCTAGTAAGAGGCTTTATACTGAGCCATTACAAACAAGACCAGGGGCAGTAGAGTGACATACAGCATTTTGTCCAGGTAGGTGTCAACCACCTTGCCCATTCTTGCGGCCATAATAGCAATGTCAATTTTCAGTGTGGAAGCAGCCGATAGACTGGCACTTTTGGCCTAATACCATAGCTAAAAGACTGCGACAAACTACAACATCTACGGTGTCCATAGTTTCTCTAGACCATGGTTTTCTTTTACTGTCAAAGGTACTTGTCACTATTTTATCACATAAAAAAACTCTTCAGTATGTAGTGACGTATGTAGTAGACAGTGGTGAATTATTTTTTTTATGATATTGGAAGGCGAACAAGCAGACGGATTTCCTTAGGTAAGAAATTCACGCAGCCTAGAGACATTAAAGGTGGTAATGGTGCGTTGCCAACCTGAGGCCGGGATGTTAGGCCTCGAGCAAAAGTAAATTTACCGGCTACCTTACCCTCTAAACCGGAACACGTCATGACGTTATGGCGGCAGGTAAGGCGGTGGTACCAATTCGGACGAGTCGCTGCTAAACTCTACCACCTAGTCAGATGTCACGGTGTTAGTGACTGTGAGCCTCGCCTCTTACAAGCTGCCTGCCAAGGAAGGCAGATTGTAAGAAGGCAATTCCACTAAGGAGCCCGGACCAACACGGAAAAATGTAAAGCGGTGGCACTGCTCCAAACAAGCATCTGCATCATCATCAAAGCTATTAGTAACAGTGTTTAATTAAACACGGTTGAACTACCGCCAGTGTTAGATAGAAAAAGGCATTATCGGTTATTGAACGAGGTCAACTTATAAAATTCTTTTAATTTTTCAAAAACTAGTCATCATAATACGGCAGGAAAATAAGAAACATTATCCTATTAATGTACGGGTCATTTGTTATGTGTTTTTCTTATCTTCGAATGCGATTTATTAATTACTAGCTTCCGCCCGCGACTCCGTCCGCGCGGATGTCGGTCTTCGCGTGATAAAACTAAAAAATTAAATTTTTTTTTTCGTTTTTTTTTCAGGATAAAAAGTGTTCCATTTTATGCCCAGAATAATAAGGTTAATTATACCAAGTTTTATTGAAATCGAACCGTTAGTTTTCACGTGATGCCTGAACATACAGACAGACAGACTGACTGACAGACAGACAGACAAAAAAAATTTAATCACATATTTGGGTTTAGTGTCGAACCAGTAACACCCCCTGTTATTTATTTTCAATACTTTCAGTGTACAGAATTGACTCTACTACAGATTTATTATATGTATAGATTAGCTATTTTTAGTTCAGTTTGTATGGGAAAAAATAAAAGTTTGTTTCTCTTAGTTTTCTCGAAGATGAATGGGATAAAAACTACCCTTTGTCCTTTGCCTGGTCCTAAGCTACCTACTCATCAACTTTCAGCAAAATCGGTTCAGCTGTTCTTGAGTTGTGATTAGTGTAGGTAATTAGAACAACTTTCTTTTATACATATAGATTTCATACTTTCAAGAGGAAAGACACTACAGCTTCAAATGTATTTGAATCTATTTATTTCTAAAACGTACGTCTACTATAGCTTGTTGTTAGGCAGATAAAAAACAGCTTAATGGACTTCTCGGCTCTTTAGGAAACAACACCGCTGATATTACAGGATGATATTTAGCAATTAGGATATTTTTTTTTATTTAGGATGCTCACAGCTCTATTTTTTTAGATTGTTGCTACTGCCTTAATCTCAGTACCTGCCAGTGTACCACTTCGAGTTATGGAAAGTTTTAAATATTTTAAAAGGTACCAATTTTTTCATATTTTAGTAGTAAAAACCACATGTCTATATCGGTAATATATTATACTATGTGCTGTCCAACGTTATATCTTCATGTTAAAGTTATTTACCCCTTCCTTGGAAACCTTTTTAAATATGGGGATATCATTTAAGCGCAACTACACTGCAAAAACCGAGTTCGGTTTCAATAAAAAAGTCATCAACCTATACTTAAATTAAGATTTTTCCCGATTTCTAAGGGATTCCGTCACCAGACTTGGTGAGAGTGGTGGTCCTCAAAAGTACACTCGTTCAATTTAAAAAGATTTTTTAAAATTATTGGAATGGAAGGAATACTCTATCGTTTTTAAAATCGATCAAAAGATCAACCAATGGCATTCTCCTGCCTCATATTGTATCCACACTCTAAATTATACCATAACAATGCTCTATTGTGAACATGAAAGTAGGACAAACAAACATACATACTTTCGTATTTATAACATTAGTATGGATTTACCAGTTACAAGAATTTAAACTGTGAAGAAACGTCAAGCACGAGGTAATAGTTTATTTATTAAGGCCAAGTACAAGGTGGTATTCGTCATCACCGAAACATCCTTACTCACTCCATTATTACAGACTTAGTAATAGGTCAGATGGGGAAGCCCACAACCTTGGGAGTATGTTAAATATCTTAAACACATATGTGGTTTCGTTACTTAAAGAACTATTGTATAAAAATCCCTGGACATGTTACACAAATTGAATTTAACCCAATAGTAAGCAAATTATATGTATTACTAGCGGCCCGCCCCGGCTTCGCACGGTTATGAAATATATGTATATTATATAAACTTATGTATATTTATAAAATTTTATGTAAACATTTCTCTTCAATCACTCTATGTATTGAAAATAAACGCATCAAAATCCGTTGCGTAGTTTTAAAGATTTAAGCATACAAAGGGACACAGGGACAGAAAAACCAACTTTCTTTTATACTATGTAGAGATAGGTGTCAGTCAAAATTACTAATATATAGAAATATTTAAATAGATACTAGAACAAATTGAATAAAAACCCAGACACGGAAATATAGACATCTAAATGTTCATCACACAAATGCCTGCCCTCATCGGGAAGCGAACCCGAGCCTCGCGTTTGGTAGGTCAAACAATAATTAACAACAACAATATACAAGTCAAACAACAACATCAAACAATATATAAGTAATAATTAAGTATTGAAAAGCGAATACATTTTTTCCTGCTGCCATAACGTCAATGCTTGCCGTGAACGTGTTCCGGTTTGGAGGGTAAGATAGCCCGTAAACTTGCTTTTGTTCAAGGCCTAACTCCCGGCCCCAGGTTGGCAACGCACCATCATCAGCTTTGGTGTTTCTAGATGGCGTAAATTTCTTACCATCAGGAAATTCGTCTGCTTGTTTGCCTTCCAATATCATAAAAAAACATTGTTTTCCATGAGTGTTTTTCTCGTGTTACTCTGGGTCCTCTGTGTACAATAGAATATTTGCTGTCCTGCCTGCCATCACGTAAGAGGTGAACAAAGGTTAAATGGGTCATTACCAAGACCTCTGGTTGTAGAGTGCTTTGCAGCAGCTTGCCTGGGGTGACCACCTATTTCTGCCGCCATAATGACAATGCCGTGTTCCGGTTCGGACAGAAGAGTAGTTGGCAGACTCGTACATTAATTAGACCTAATACTTCGCCCACAGGATAGCACCTGTAACATCTTTGGTGTCTACAGGCATGATTATCTCTTACCATTAAGAGGAACCGCGTGCTTTATCACTGTTTTTTGGCATGACAAGTTAAAATCCAGCTTTTTTATATTTATAACTTTAGCAGCTTTTATATTTTCTATTGTTTTTGGTTCATAGGATTCGCACTTGTGGTCTAATCTTTTTGTGTTTGACCAACTATTGACATTATGTCTTGGGATTTTTACTTATCTGGTATTACCCATAGTTATGGTAACCAAAATAGTGGGGGAAGTTTGGCAAAGACGAAGTTATAAACTTTGTTGTTATTAAAAATTGACAATTTAACTAAAAGTGCTGATTACGTAAATAACCACCTAAGACTTGTTAGTTTTAGTTCCTTTAGTAAATTTGGGATCATTTTGCTTTTTAATTAATATTAACCAAATCGATATTTGTTAAAATGTATTCTTTTCTCTTTTGTGTAACTTTCTGCATTACCCATTTGTTTTTTATCATCATTATCCAAGGTCACTTGAAGGAAATTGCTTTATTCTTGTATTTTAGTATATTACAAGACTAAAACAAATCCTCTGTGGTCTAGAGGTTCAGTTGTTAGACTTGACTGCATGAGGTCCCGGGCTTGAATCCCAGGTCGCGCTACAAAATGAATATCATGTTTTTCCAATTTTCTAAAAAAAAATAATGTTGCTCGGGATTGGAAATGTACCCGGTCAGCGATAGGCTTGCCGCCTATCACATTATAGGACTTATGGGACTTAGTGTCTTTATCTAGTCGTGGGTGGTTGTGCCTCTACCTACCACTTCGGAGACATGGGCGTGAAGATGCTTTTGCTTTGCTTTTATAACAAATAAATAAACGCTTCTGTTGATTAACTGTTGCAATTATTAACTTTTTTGTTAACTAATTTTCATATACATTTTAAATCTTATATTTTCGATTCCTTTTTTTTGTTTGTTGATCGATATCTCCGTCATTTCTAAACTGATTTATTTTTTTTGTTTCAAAGAGCTCACTTCCGAAGTGGACCTATTGCCCCCAAGTGTTGTTATGGTGATGAAATCCCAGAAAAATAGAGGAAAGTACTAAATCTTAGCCTACGTCCATAACATACTTATTAAAATCAATCTCGGTTTCTAGCAGTTTTCTGTTTTTAAACAATGCACATTTCTTTCTCTGTGATCTAGCGGTCCAGGTGTTGGGGTTGACACTATGAGGTACTTCCCTACGAGGTGAGGTAATTCCCAGGTCGGGCAACAAAAAGAGAATGTGTTTTTTTTTCAATTTTCTTTTTATAAGAAAATTGAAAAAAAAAACACATTTTCTTTGAATTCATGATGCTACCCTGAATTAGATGTGCGCCTGGTGAGCAATTGGCTTTCCATCTATCACACTGTGGGACTTGGTGTCTTTTTATAGTCGTGGCTGCCCTAGTTGTGCCTCTGCCTCTTCGGGGATAATATGGACTTGAAGATACTTATGAGGTAAAAATTGTATATATTAATACCAGGTCCCACCAGGTACCCAATATCCAAGAATTTTACAATTTCTATTTATAATTAGTTGTTTTGCTTAAAAATGGCAGTTTTTGTACAAGCATTAACCTTTAAAGGTCTCTCGTTAAGATGTCTATTTACCTACGGTCACTCGTCTTAGGTACTTAATTCAAAAAAATTGAGGAACCGCAAATAACGAAACGTTTCTTCTAGGTAAATTGTGAATAATTTACTTTCATTTTTAGTTATTGAGAACAAATCCACAAAATCTTTACAGGTCTCCCCAAAACGACATTGTGAGTTAGAAATATAATTACAATTAATAATTAAATACATTGCCTTTCTATGTAGGTTTGTGAGACTTCCGTGAATTTCGACAGGCTACAAATAAAAATGTTTATTTCTACTGCAATTAAATTTATCAAACTTAAGCAAATTAGTCTTAGCCGCGGGTACTCTTACCGTAGTTATACGAACGGATCGAACCTGAACATTGTGGATAATCTATCTCCGTTAACTGGAAACCAATACGGTCTCCGTTAGATAATAGTTTGTATCATTATGTAAATCTATGCTATGCATACATTTTAAATAAGTAGTTAAATAATATATCAAATTTCAAAGGTAAGGTTAAAGGACCGAAGTTTAATCAGGCCGAGTACAAGGTTACTAGTTATATTATACAAAACCTTATAACAAAAAAATTGAAATCTTCTTGATTATATCTCCATTCAGTGATATGTTTAATATAATGGCTTATGCGGTTTAGTGGTCTGGTATTGAGGTTCACTACATGAGGTCCTGGATTTGATCTCAGGCAAACTCAAAATCTGTTTCAAATCCATAACAATAAAATTAAAAAAACTTCCGATAAAAACTATACTTGGTGTGGCTAAGAACTATCTCAATCTCATCAGCTTTCTAACAAAAAATCTGTATCAAAATCGGTCCATCCGTTGAAAAGTAATGGTGTTAAAGCTAAACATACATACTTACACACTGACATGTCAAACTTTTGACAAACCCTCTTTGTCCGTCTTACATTTCCGTCAGTCTAATAAATTACATGTCTTCAGACAACCTAAGACAAGATATTATGCTAACATTTACCGGATACCCAATCGACCAAAAATGAAACAAGGCAGCTGGATTGTTAAACCTAAGTAAATATCGTCACGCCCGGGGCATTGAAGAGATCGTCAGAGGTACCTACTTACAAGTTACAACCAAAGCCCAAACAATTTGCCGAAGGTACTTAGTTCCAAGAGAAGTAGCAGGCTTGGATGCATCTCTCTTAGCTTATCATGGGTATGTTTCTTCGGTTTTGCAATATGGTATTCCTATTTGGGGAAATTCTGTAGATTTAATTAGAATCTTTAGAGTAAAAAAAAAATGTATTCGCGCCATATGTAGTGTTGCATTCATGCAAACCACTTTTTAAATCACTTAAAATTTTACCTTTACCTTGTTTGTATATCTTGGCTGTATGTGTATTTGTAAAAAAACATTATCATTTGTTTAAAACAAATGCTGAAACGTTGGGAATTTCGTGTTTTAGAAATAGTTAGAAATTGCATGTGCCGAACCAAAAACTTAATATTTATAAAAATAATGTTTACTGCATGTCCACTCGTATATACAACCAAATTCCTGATAATCTCAAATCTCTTCCATTAAAAAGATTTCGAAGGAAGGTATTTGACTTGTTGTTAGATAAAACATATTATAGTGTCAAAGATTTTCTTGTAGAAAAGAATTTATAGTAAAACAGCTAATAATTATTAACCAAATATAATGAAAGGTATGGTTGCCGAGGAGTTTGATTCGCCGTTTCTTCTCCTGTCTGGCTAGGTTTGAAAACGGTGGTAGTTTACGGTAGACAGGGTTAAATTCAATTATAGTTATTAAATGTTTATAAATAAATAATTAATCTAGTTATAAATATAAATAATTGGCTTAGAAGTTAAAGCATATGTACCTTATTAAAAATATTTTTTATAAATGTTAAAATATTTGCACACCAAAATATGGTAGAATATGTTGATATACTTAAATATTTTTGTAACATCTCATTTACACACATATTTCCGCAAATAAATAATTTTCTTTCTTTCTTTCTTTCTTTCTTTCTTCTTTCTTTCCACAATGTCATAAGTTGCAAGCGTATTGCCAACTGTGCACTAAAACAATCACGGATAACTGTGTTTTAAAATATGAAAAAATAAATGTTGCGTGGCCCGACCCGGAAATCGAATCCTAGACCATACGTAGTCAGCGCAAACGCCTGACCAACAGACCACAGAAGCCGCAACCTCTTACGTGTCTACCGGTTATCTAACCTAACCAACTGGGACTACGACAGTCGCGATCACCGATGTTAAGTCTATAGAGAAGGTATTAATCCGGACGGGCTAGTTACCTAACTCTATTTCCTAGTCTTAGTTATTAATCTAGACAATCGTCAATCAAATAATTATGAACGGGATTTGATTTCCTGAATAAAGAAATGATGTTATTAGTCACGGTATTAGTGAAAAATGCACCAACATTACAAAAGGTACATTGACAGATTCATTTACTCTGTAGTGGTGGGGTTTGTGGTCACACCTCTGTGGTGTATTGGAGTTGGAGTTGAGTACATGAGGTTCTATTCTCGGGTTGGGCAACTCAGAAATATCTATATGAAGGGAATCTTTTTATCAACGTATGAGAGAAATTTGCAGTCACCTTTCTATGTTACTTTTATTTACCTCTAATTACAATTAAAATTTTCAAAAAAACACTGCATGTTATCACTGAATTTCATACTGCGTACTTCGTAATTTTTGTTTCGTCGGCTAAGTTGTGAGAAAGCTTGAAGATTTCGCAACGCGCGATGTAGTTTGTTTTAAAGTGAAACTTCTTTTTTATTAGGATTTACAAAAAAACTATGCTTTAAAAAAGTTTCACTTTTTTTGTGTGTATACACTTTTTTTTTGCTGGCAACATTGCTTTGCTGGCTATATTGGATATGTGTACTACTACTACTGGTCGCCTCTGTGGTCGAGCGGTCCTGGTGTTGGACTTGACTGCATGAGGTCTCGGTTCGAATCCCGGGTCGGCCAATAAAAATAAAATCGGATTTTTCCAATTTTGATTGAATTTGATTGAAATTTTTGATTTCTTTCTTACCCGTTAACGCGGTTAGTTATTTTTTATAGATACACAGTTCTAAGTAACTAATAAATATGTTAATCATCATTGTACAGATGAAATTCACATTTTATAAAGGCCATAACTTTCGTTTCGCTCAATGTATAAAGTACGGGGCAAATGCTAAAATAAAAATACCCTACCTATTCCTGCCACCATAATGACACACCCATGCTCCAGTCAAGGTAAGGTAGCCAATTGACTTTCACCACAACACCCAAACCATAGGACAGCAACGCACCTATAACACCTATGGTGTCTATAAGCTATGGTTGTCTTTTACCATCAGGAGAGCCGTGTGCTTATTCGCGGTCTAAAAAAAGCAATCTGGCAAGTTTTTTTCGTCAAGGTAGCTGAATTGATTTTAACGAATTCTAACAAAAATGGATTAGACCTTGGATAAAATTCCATCTTAAATCACATGAGATGTATGTAAAATGTATCAGTTTTCTCCCAACCTTGCTTTCGATCGACCTTCGCGCTGTGTCATCCAGCTGAGTCAAGTGGTGGGCGGCATTACGACATGCTTTGTAACTAGACAAATATGAGAGATCGAAGGTATCACATATCATTAAGCTAATTACTATCTGCAGTACACAGAGCAAAAAATTATTGTATTTAATAGAGGGCAATATTGACGCCATAAATGTGTCATACAAATCTGAGAATGCAAAATTAATTTATTTCATAAGCTTACTAGCTAACCATAACACAAAAGTAAAACTAAAATATCTTTACGCCCAAATCCCCAAAGAGGTAGTCAGAGGCACAACCAAGGCACCCACGACTAGCTGAAGACACTAAGTCCCACAATGTAATAGGTGACAAGCCTATCGCCAACCGGGCACACATCTAATCCCGGGCAATATTACTTTTAGTAGAAATTGAAAATACATTTTTATTTTTTTTCGAACCCGGGACCTCAAGAAGTCAAATTTGATGCCAGACCACTACACCACAGAGGCAATAACCATAGCACTATGACCATCGAAAGCATACAGTCGAATGTATTCTAATGGGCACTCTACGTTTCGATGGAGGTATACCTTTTTTCCCATTTGCTATATGAGATTTCAATAGGAGAGACGATAAAAACCAATGTATTCTCACACACTCACTTATCTATATATATAAAAATCAATACCACTTTTCGTTGTAATTTTATAACTCAAGAACGGGCTCACCTATCCAAACCGAATGTTTAGTCCTTGTCCGGACTATTTAGTAGATGGTTTATGTGAAGTTTGCATAAAATCGGTCAAGCGGTTCTTCATTTGTCACATTTTTGTAACAAATGAATTCAATAAATGGCTGATCAATTTATTAATGGGCATTTTCAGTCAAATTGAAACTTTTTTCAGTTGTTTTTTTTTATTTTGTTGTTTGTTTTAAAATGGCTATCGATTATTAATAAAACTAGATAAGAACCCGGCTAAGCTCGGGTAAAATGTGACTCATAATATACATCTAGGTGCAAAATGTAGGTAGATATTTCTGTAGTCGCCGGTTTTTAAGGAATATTAAAGTTATAAGCAAGACATAAATTCGTATAGCTTCATTCATTGTGTTTAATAAATATAGTAAATAAAACTTGCCAAAGTTTTTTTTTAAATCAACATTTAAAGTAAAGTAACTTATATTAACAAAACAAATTGCAATGAGTACTCATCCGAGAATTCAGCAGAGGTTATAAAAGAATATTCTCTATTACACATCACAAAACGGATGACCAAGATGGCGACTGTGATTTCTCTGTCAACACATTAAAAATTAACACAGAATTTAACAAAATAATCGACAATCCGAATTTTGCGGATATATGTTGTCGACTCAAAATCATTATTTTTTTATGTTTTATTATTCAGGTAAGGTTTCAATCGAGTCTACCGTACCCCTTGACGAAATTATTAATATAGATTTTTTTTTTGTTTAAATAAATGAATCTGATGTTCCAATATTTTTTTTAATGTTTCAGTTTATGCGTAGCGAAGCACGTACCGGTCCGCTAATTATTTATATAAGATGATTTAATTATCAACGTTTATCTCATAACATAAAATTATTATTACAAATTGATATTGGCGATAAGCTTGCCACCTTTCATATTGTGTGACTTAGTGTCTTCGGCTAGTCGTGGGTGCCTTGGTTGTGCCTCTGTCTACCTCTTGGGAGATATGGGCGTGAATATACTTTCCTTTAAATTTATTCTATATCTACATTATAAAATTATAATATTATCTATGTAAAAAAACTGTAGAAGAGGAATTTCTGTGTTGAACACATTTTACAGAAATAGGCGCAGGTGACCAAAAAGAGGCAGCTGAACAAAGTTTTAGCATTATTTGAATTTGAATTAGTCTGTCTGTCTGTCAGTGTCTCGACCGCGATTCATTCCAAATTAACTGAACTAACCCCATCAAATTTTGATACTTTATGTGCCTAGGAATGTCATAGGCTACCTACTTTTTATCCTGCTCACTAAAGTGAAAACTAGGTAAGGATAAAGTCACAATGTAAATTAGGCTAGAGTTCCTTAATGCGTGATCTGATTTTTTTATTAGTGTGTTTTGTACAGATTGTCCCATAGTTTTTACAATGTCATAAGTTTCGTAGTTAAGAAATTACAGACATAACAACACTCGGTATTAAGTGACCAAATTATTTGGAATCAGGGATGGAGAGAAACTTTGGAACATACAAGTGATCTTACAAATACATATATATTTTCAAGCCAAGGATACCCCTACAAAAGGCAGAGAGTATTGAGCGCTAAATAAACGAAGTTCGCCAGGTCAGCTATTCCCTATTAAAATCAAACGTCTGGTCACGTCAAGCACGAGTTTTTGAATTTAAAATAATCAGAAAATTTATTTAATTTAGTAAAAAACATAGAGGTAGTAAAAAATATACTGGGAACTTCCATTTTTTAAGTCAGTTAACAAAATAAAGGTCAATCAATACCGGATAATCCCCAGACGCACGTCCACCGTTACGAATTATGTTTATGATGGCCATTAATATCCTGGACCTCGACCTGTACTGACTCAGAGAAATGTCACAATCTCTGTCCCGGCAACAAAATATATAGATTTGTTTATAGAAATGCAAATATCCTGCTGTCACAGTATCTGAGCTTGTCAATAAAGTTCTGTCTGAAGAGAAGGGTAAAAGCATCATCCAGACGGTTGTCATCCCGCCTTCCACAAAGGTGACCTGGGTGGAAACTTTGAAACCAATCAAAATTTAAATTAAATCTACGTTCTACACGGATGCGAACCAATGTTTTAAATTGTGTGGAACCACTTTAACCTTTACGTAACACGGTG
>NJDD01002890.1:86224-118167 GCA_002245505.1 Calephelis nemesis
GGTGTTGCTGTCTCTTACCATCAGAAGATGTGCTTATGCCAAAACCATAGTAGACTCCGTTTGGAAAGTGAACTTTCAATTTTCTAATAAAAAAAACAATATTGTTCGGGGTTGTATAAGTGTCCAGTTGGCGATAGCTCACCATGTTGGCCCGGGCTCCTTTGCAGAATAGACCATCTGCCTTCCTGCCAGGCAGCTAGTAAAAGGCGACGTCACTAACTACCGGGTCTGGTTCTTTATTACATTACAGTGTGTAGCCGCAATTCCGATCCGGTAGTGGCTTATAAAAATTTCAATACGAAGTACTAGTTGTATGGTCCATGTGAATAAATTGATATACATTTTAAAGAAAGAAAAAATTTCGCCCCAGACAGGATTTGAACCTGTAACCTTTCGTCTCAAGCCGACGAATGCTCTAACCAATTGAGCTACTGAGGATTCAAGTCCCGTGGCGAAATTTTTAATTCCTTTCTAACCCGTTAACGCGGGTAGTTATGTCCTATAGATACACAATTCTGAGTGAACTCATTTGGTGGGTACTCAGAATTGTGTATCAATGTGAATAAAGTTTTTTTTATTCTAATTCTTTTGTAATAGTATTTATGATAAAGAACAGTTTTAAGCTGAAAACAACCTATAGGACGCTGCTGACAGCCGCAACTCACAGGATATCTAGATAATGAAAGTTCACTGAAACTTTGCAAACTATCGTACTTGACTATTTGTCCGTAAGCCGCGTCCATTAATATGTTTCCAGCTTTAGAATCTAACTATTTTAAACTAAGACCTTAAACTTAAATCGTCGCGTATTATTATATAGCATACCATACCAGTGCCCAGGTGTCTATAAGGTTAATTGCATCTGTGGTAGTTCGTACGTAGGACAAACTAAGCGAACTATTTCAACATGTATTAAAGAGCATATCAGCGCAATTAAGAAAAATGTCCCTCAGAAGTCTGCTATTGCCGAACATCCTTTAGATTCGTCCACCAACCATTGGAACTACATAAACCACAAATAGTTTCTACAGAATCCCACTACATTCCTCGCCTAGTACGTGAAGATATTGAAATTCGAAACACACCCTTTTTTTTTTTTTTGAATGACTACTATGTTGTCAACCTCGCGGTTTTTACAACTTCACCGGGCTTTAGAAACACACCCAATAATTTCAATAGGGAAGACGGTTTTAAGTTGGCTCAGGCGTGGGATCCAATTGTTGGTAGGTGCCGGGCTAAAAATACAAAAAATGCCGTAAAGTGTAGGGGCATAGTTAGTGTTGTGTGTCGCGATACAGTGCCCAGAAATGATTGTAACAAGGACGTTCAAAAAAGAAGAATTAGACGGAGGGTTGACAGGCTCATCTGTCAGTAGATCCTTCTGTCAAAAGTTACAGCTCGCTGCCGCAGTCCCGTCGTGACCACAAATTATAAAGACTTATGTACAAGTAGTCGTGACCATGGTCAATGCAACTAGACCGAAATATCGACAAATAAAATAGAAAGAGATTGAATTTTAAACTAGCAGTTTCACGCAGCTTCGGCTACGTAACTTTCTCCTGCACTTTTCTTTCTAATGCACCGATTTTTATAAAACAAAGCCTATGTCACTCAAGAATAATGTAGCATTTTAAAGATGAAAGAATTTTTGAAATCGGTCCAGTAGTTTCGGAATCTGTTAATTTCAAACAAACAAAAAAACAAACCTTTCCTCTTTATAACATTACTTAGTATAGATTTAAAATATTTTACCCAGGAACGTTCAAGCGGGTCTTCTAATAATATCATATAATTATATCATATCATATCATATCATATCATATCATATCATATCATAGCATATCATATCATATCATATCATATCATATATCATATCATAGCATATAATATCATATCATATCATATCATATCATATCATATCATATCATATAATATTTACTTAGGTTCGGTACATAAAAACGGCGTATTACTTTGGAGCGATCTATGCTAGACAACCTTAGGGCAAAGACAAGAAATATTTTTTTGTCCGTCCTTAAGGTAAAGTATCATGCCCATCATCTTGATGCGAGGCGATTTACAACTGTGCGATTCCGAAGACATTTCTTACCCCGCACAACACCTTAGTGGAATATGTTACCAAATACCGAAGGCGTTGTTTCAAATAAAACTTCAAAAAAAAAGCGTACTCATTCCTTAAAGATTCTCAACGCATCTGTGATACCCCCGGTGTTGCGGATGTCCGTGGACAGCGGTGATTACTTTCCGTCAACCTGGGTGACCTAGGTGACCTACTTGTTCGTTTCCCTCTTCTTGCAAAAAATAAAATCTATATTGATAATTTCGTCAAGGGGTACGGTAGACTCGATTGAAACCTTACCTAAATAATAAAAAATAAAAAAATAATGATTTTGAGTCGACAACATATATCCGCAAAATTCGGATTGTCGAGTATTTTGTTAAATTCTATGTTAAATTCTAATGTGTTGACAGACAAATCACAGTCGCCATCTTGGGTAGTTAATAAATGTTCCGTTTTGTGATGTGTAATAGAGAATATTCCTTTATAATCTCAGCTAAATTCTCGGATAAGTACTCATTGCAATTTGTTCAGTTAATTCATGTTACTATACTTTAAATGTTGATTTAAAAAAAAAGCTTTGGCAGTTTTTATTAACTATATTAAATACAATGAATGAAGCTATACGAAGCTATGTCTTGCTGATACCTTTAATATTCCTTGAAAACCGGTGATTAGAGAAATATCTACCTACATTTTGCATCTAAATGTATATAATGTGTCACATTTTACCCGAGCTTAACCGGGTTCTTATCTAGTAATTAAATAAAGAAGACAATTATGTATTTAGAACTACGGCAACGGTTTTAGGGAAGTCTTGGCGCCGTCGTGAAAGAAAATGGACGCTATAGACGTTTTTTCGTGATTATTAAACTTTGTGTAAATTATGAGTAAAATTAATTAGTTTAGGTGGAAATTAGTTCAATTTTGTTTAAATAAAGTGCACAAGTGAAATGTTTATGAAGAAATGAATGAATCGTGTATCTCCTCGTTGCCGACAAATCTCACTAAATGAACTTGGGTAACAAGGCCCACCACTTTACTCAAGACCCTGACATGACTTTGACTTATGACCTAAACTGGCTTATGACTCTTATAATCTAAGTTTCTAATAAAGAATTTCTTAATACGGAAGACGTGGCAGCATAGCTAAATATCTTAGCCGGCCCCAGAAAGGGGCGAATTAATTAAAAAAGCGGTTTTAAGGGTATTTTTGATCACCCGGAAATCAATCAGGTTGTTTATCTTACTAAGTATATTATAAAAATCTAGTTACATTATTAATAAATGTTTACGTAGTTCGTCACACTTTTATTAATTAAAAAATATTAATCGAGATATTATTTAACTGAATAATAAAAAAACCGGATTCATTTATATAAAAGGATATCAAACAAGCATTAGATTATACATTTGTTTGGAACAAGCGTTTTAATTACCAACTGGTTTCGCAGGTTAGCCTGCCACAAGTTTTTCCTGTAACTTAATGACATACTGATTGGTTTTCGACAAAACCAACATTCCTATATTTTTAGAATAGTTTTTTAATTTTGGGCTTAGTAGTTTAGCACTAAAACCGTAGCAGAAATACTGAGTAATAAACCAAAAACGCATTAGTCTGCGTTTCTGGGTTAATCAAAACCGTATTTACCGTATTATAATACCGTCGAAACAAAACTTATGCTATTTTAATTATAACAACGTTTATCGTTGAACATCAACTAAAAAAATAAAAAAAGTATCTTCTTGCCCATATCCACGAAGAGATAGGCAGAGCCACAACCAGGGCACCCACGACTAGTAAATGGCTCATATATACACACCGAAGGCTAGTAAATTGAAAATAAATCCATTAATGTGATAGATAGCAAGAATACAGCCAACATGGCCCATATACAATCCCAGAAACGTTATTTTTTTAAGAAAACGGAAAATACACATTTCCCGCTAGACCACAGCAGCGATTAAGGATTACAAAATAAAATGCCACTGTTTAACATAAAAGTTAAAATATTATAGCACACCTGCCATACCAGATTTCTTACCACTGTTTTAACAAAAAAAATTAATTTTGAACGCTGGTGTTTAACATCAGAAATTTCCAAATCAAGCCTTAGATAAATGAATCTTTTTTTAACTTTGGTAACAAGTTAAGAAAGTGTAAAGACTATATCATACGTGTTTGACTTACATTTTGCTAATCCTTTTCTGTTATCAAATGTGTTCTGACTCTATTAAACTTAATTTGAAAATAAAGGTTGTAAAAGACTCAGCAATACTGTAAACAACGAATTGTCTAGCAGCTTAATGGTTAAAATAAATAATAATTGCAGTTAAATATTTTAAATTTAAGAAGATTTACCACTGGTGATGTGATGAATTATTGTATGTGCATGATCTACGCTAACATATTTTCTAAGCTCCATCCCAGCGGATGTTTTTAAGAAAAACCTCTTGAATTTAATAACAGTTTATTTCATAGTTATGGTTACTAACAAGGATGCGCAGGTCCGGCTCGCAGTCATACTGACCATACGTAAATTCCATAGAACAGACTTATGGCGGTGAACTAGACTTATGGTATTCCGGAGAATATCCGGGAAGGGCAGAGCAGTGTCTAATTAAGAAAGAAAGAACATTTTTTATTTCCTTATTATGGATGTTACACAGCTTTTATAAGATTTGGTATTGTACTTAAAAACTAAGTTGAAATATTTCAATACTAGCTGTTTGCCTACTTCTTCGTCAGCGTAGTATAGATTAAATTTTTATGAAAACTTTCAAGCCTTGTACTTTGTAAAGTACTAGCAGTTTCACGCAACTTCGCCTGCGTAACTTGGCTTCTACTTCACCGATTTTGATGAAACAAAGCCTATGTTATTCACGGATAATGTAGCATTCTAAAGGTGAAAGAATTTTTGAAATCAGTGTAGTAGTTTTATTGCCTATTAATTTCAAACAAACAAAAAAACAAACTGTTCCTCTCAAGTAGTAATTTCGGGATTTTAATTTAAGTAGAGATGGATTAAAATTTTATTTACCGCCTTTTATTGTTGAGCGCCTCGTTGGTCGAGTGGCTAGCGTACACGCCTAACTACACCAACTAACCGCGAGGCTCGAGTTCGATTCCCGACGGGGGCAAGCATTTGTGTGATAAACATTTAGATGTCTGCATTTCCGGGTCTGGGTGTTTATTATATTTATTCTAGTATCTATTTAAGTATTTCTATGTAATAGTATCGTTGACTAACCCCATAATACAAGCATATAATTTGCTTACTTTGGGGTTAGATTCAATTAAGTAAGTTGTCTAAGGATATTTATTTATTTATTTACTACCTCATCTGTAGGGTTACTCTTGAAGCTCGAATCGTGCAATATTAAAAATTGGAATCGAGTGTGTTTCAAGAGTGTGTGATTCAAGAGTACCTTGAACACGATTTTGCCGAGTTATTAACATTGAGTTAACAGTAAAGAATAAATTTAAAAAGTAAGTATCTTTACGACTATATCCCCGAAGAGGTATTCAGTGGCACAACCAGGGCACCCACGACTAGCCGAAGACACTAAGTCCTATAACGTGATAAGTGCCAACCGGGCACACACAATCCCGAGTAACGTTAGTTTTTATTAGAAAATTGCAAAAACCACATTTTTTCGAACCAAAATCGAACCCGGGTTCTCATGAAGTCAAGTCCAACACATTGATTGCTCGACCACAGAGGCGAATTAATTAATTATTTCATCGGATTCATTGAATTTGTTTGTAACTTAATGTTATTAATATTAATAAACTGATATTATTATTCGATTCCCATTTGTAATTCACAAGATATCGAGATTTAAGAGTAACCCTACAGATCTTTCTCTGTGGTCTAGCGATCTGTCATCGAACTTGACTTCTTGAAGTCCCGGGTCCGATCCCCGGACGGGCAACAACAAAAAAGTAAATGTGTATTTTCTTCCTTTTCTTTTTCATAAAAATAACGTTGGCCGGTATTGGATACAGCCACATTGTGGGTGGGATTTAGTGTCTTTGACCAGTCATGGATGCCGTCGTTGTGCCTCTGCTTTCCTCTTTAGATAAGCTGGTGTGAAAGTCCTTTTTTAACTGTTAAATAAAAACCATCATAATTATTTGTCACCGTTGTTTTAAATTTATTTATCAAAAAACATCTAAATTTATCAATTTTTAACAAGCTAACATATTAGCTATTTTGCAAAAATAAGCACTTCTGATATTTCGAAAACTTTTGTTTTCACAAAACATATTCAAAAATTTCAAAAATCGTATTAACATTTAAATTTGTTTCCTCGTTAACGTAAGTAAACTTTGTAATGGATCAATTAATATTAAATCTAGATTTTAACGCTTTTTAGTATTTGAGACTTTCTGATACTGACATTTTCTTTCTGATTAATAAAAAAAAAATCCCGTTCTTTTAATATGATTAAACTTTAGCCTAGAAGATAAACCTTGTAATAAATTGATTATGGTTACAATTGAACATATTATAAAACTGTAATATGTTTGTATACTTATATTCATTATGGACCCTAAAGATTTTTCTAGAAACTCTTGTTTGTTTTTATATTATTTTTTTGGCGCTGTTTAGATGGAGCAATCAATTTTTTTTAAAATTAAAGGTTTAGTGCATATTCTTCTACTTCCACGAGAAAATTCTCGCCAGCTTTTCGTCTACTTTCACTGGTTTTTTGTTCAGCCATAGCAAAATATAGCATGTATCACATATTCGTAACTATCTGTTTGTAAAATAATTTTATGACCGGATCAGTATATCCAAAGATTTTTGAATTTCCTGTATACAAACAAACAAAGTTGAAAACTTTGCTTTATCAGGTAGAATAGATTTAATTGCTCCGTGGATTTTGACGTCGTTGACGTTGACTATTTGCTTAATGCGCATGAAATTTAGTTATTTGTGTAATTTGTTTAGGAAACGAATAAATAACGAATAAATTTAACTTACTTAACCTTAATTTGCAAAGCTAAAGTTATTGTGTTTTTCTAGGCGAACGTTTTTTTGTTAAAACTTTTAGATCTTTCTATTTCCATCTGGGATGCAATTAGAATAGTGATCAAATTAATTCAAAAATATCCTTCAATCAAAACAAAATCACATATTTTTGAAACACAATGAAAATTTGTAAACTTGGTCCGGATATTTTAAATATTGTGCTTAGTAACACATAATTATTGACTAATTCAATACAGTCCATACAGAAAAGACGTCTTCAAAAAACAAATAACAAAATGTCGTTTAAATAAATATAATAAGAATATAATAAACAACTTTAGGTTTAGAGTCTCTAGGGAATTTGTACCATTTGTTTTTGTTACAATTTCTATCACTTACAGATGCAGTTGTATTAAAATTTGTCAATATGCCTAATTACAGAAGACTGGTGATCGCCTGGTATTCTTTTATTATTGACTATTTCATCGGTATTTCAGTATGACTTGCAATTAATATGACTCATATAATTTTTGACTGTACTATGTTTCATACTTTTCATAAACTTTTTCTTCCCGTTTTACCATGTAAAGGAGAGGCTTTATTTGCGCGTTGCGTCGTCGCTGCTATCCACAAGGTTCGTTGCAACGATGTGAACGCAGCCCAACGACCAACGGGACCTCACTCTTGTACATTCGTATATTCTATATTAATAATTTCGTCAAGGGGTACGGCAGACTCGATTGAAACCTTACCTGAATAATAAAACATAAAAAATAATGATTTTGAGTCGACAATATATATCCGCAAAATTCGGATTGTCGAGTATTTTGTTAAATTCTATGTTAAATTGTAATGTGTTGACAGTCAAATCACAGTCGCCATCTTGGGTAGAATAAACGTTCCGTTTTGTGATGTATATTAAAGAATATTCCTTTATAAGTACCGTTGCCAAATTCTCCGATAAGTACTCATTGCAATTTGTTTTGTTACTTTATGTTACTTTACTTTAAATTTTGATTTAAAATAAAAATTATTTGTGTAAAAACTTGGTCAGTTTTTATTTAATTTATTAAACACAAATAATGAAGCTATACGAATCTACTCGTATGTCTTGCTTATACCTTTAATATTTCTGGAAAACCGGTGACTACAGAAATATCTACCTACATTTTGCACCTAGATAAGATTTAGATAGATAGATAGTCACATTTTACCCGAGCTAAGCCGGGTTCTTATCTAGTAAGTTCATAAAATGAGCAAGGTATTTTTGAAGGTTTATAGTATGTGCTACGACAGCAAACAAGCATACAGGTCTCCTGATGGCAAGATACAACTATAGCTACATACATCATAGACATTGTAGGTGCATTGCTGTTCTGTGGCCAGGATATTGGGCCTTAAGTCTACCGGCCACCCTCTCTGGAGCGGGACATGATACTACCATCATGGTGGCACGATGAGGTGAAGTTGTGGATCCTTACGCTGACGTGGTGCAGCACGGCCCTCTACCACAAGTGATCTTGTTGTAATAACCCATTTGACCTTTGCTTACCTCTTACGAGCTGCCTGGCAGGAAGACAAATGGTTAATTTACTGAACGATACAAACTCTGATAATTTTTTTTAACTTTCCAATAGTTATATATGTCTTTTAAAACCATCTGCCTTGTATACTTAACTGAGCCAAAATTCATCATTCAAATTCCTCTGCGTATTTTTTATCAAAAGTTTTGTAAACTGTCCCAATATTTTTCTAGAATATTTTGTAGAGAAGTCATACTTCTTTTATGACTTCTCCCAATGTCCTTATAGATCCAGAATACTTCAATAATCCACCCTCCTATCCTAATTAGCAACAATAGCACTGGTAGAGTATTGTTCACTTACTTCCCCGGCTAGAGATCCACCACCATGCCTAATCCTGCCACCATGATGGTCATGTTCCAGCCCGGTGGGTAGAGTAGCCAGTAGACTTTCATAACAGGCCTAACATCCCGGCTATAGTAGAGGATGGATCTGTAGGATTCTCTGATACCATCATTAGAGCCATATGCTAGTTCGCGGTCTTCTCACAAAATATTTAAATTAATAATGACATTATAAGTTATTGTCTAAGAATCCGGTTTTCAGCGAATCTTAGAATTCGAATAGTCATTTAAAGACCCGAATAATTTGAATAACTACATTGTGACAGGTTTCGCACAATGGGTGCCGTACCTAAGTTTAACTGTTTGAATATATTTGCATTTGAAGTTCGATAATTAGCAGGTGGTTTCTTAGATGTTTATTATCTTTACATATAATGAAATCGTAAGAGCTCCGTTTGTACACTAACAATCTTTAAAAAAATAGTCTACTGTAACACTTTTAAACCAAAAACAATAGAAAATTGAATAGAGTATAAGAGCTTCGTTTGTACATTAAGAATGTTTTAAAAAAATGTGATAGCCTACTAGAATACTTTTTAGCCTTTTGGTTTTGTTTTTACAATAGAGAATTTACGATTGTATAAGAGCTGGGTATGTACTTGGAAGACTATTCGAATTTAAAGTGGCTAAGTGCCCGTCGAACTGGCTCTAGTGGTGTTCCACTAATCTATGCTTGCTGCTAAGCATGGACTGTGGATATATACTCGTAGTAGCAAGTATATTTAATCAAATATCCCCCTTGTAATAACCATATATAATAACAATAATAAACCATTTGCCTTTCTGCCAGGCAGCTCATAATAGACGAGAAAGTTTTAATAGGTTAACCAACAAGACCACTAGTGATGTAGAGTGCCGTACTGCAATTTGTCCAGGTAGAAAACATATTTTGTCTCAATGACATTGTCAAGTTCCGGTCCAAAAGGTAGGGCATTCGATAGACTTGCACAATTTTTATAACACCTCCACCATAAGACAGCGACGCACCTACAACATCTATGGTGTTTATAAGCCACGTTATCTCTTACCATCAGGAAAGCTGGGTGGTTGTTCGCTATCATAAAAATGATATAACAAAATACTACTAACATTCCACTAAATAACTTTGTTCATATTCTTAAATGAAGAAACACTTGTACTGTTTTAATTAAATTGGCTAGAACTTAAATTAATTACTCAAAATTAATTTAAGTTCTAGCCCTGATAATGCTGTAAAAAGCGAAACCGGTAGGCTATTTATAAAATAATAAAATGTAAGTGATACGTAAAACAGTACAAGTGTTTCTTCATTTAAAAATATGAATATTTGGAAGTTTTACCAAGCGCCGACGATGGAAAATATCAAATAACTTTGTTGTTCATAATATTATATTTGCATAAATGACGAAGTTTTATTTGCGGTTATTTAACCAAATGTTAATCATAAAAAATGTTTACAACATCTTCTTCAAAATTATTTTTTATTGAAACTATTTATTTAGCTCTACAACAATTATATTTTTTGGGGGGGCTTTTACTCTCTATTTAAAAAGTTAGTGACTGGAAAACATTTTTTTTTATGACATTGGAAGGCAAACAAGCAGACGGATTTCCTGATAGTAAGAAATTCCCGCTGCCTAGAGACACCAAAGGTGGTAATGGTGCGTTGCCAACCACAAGCCGGGATGTTAGGCCTCGAGCAAAAGTAAGTTTACCGGCTACCTTACCTCCGAACCGGAACACGTCATTACGTTATGGCGGCAGGAATAAGTAAGGCGGTGGTACCAATCCGGGTGAGTCGCTGCGAAACTCTACCACCTAGTCAGATGTCACGGTGTTAGTGACGGTAAGCCTATGCTCGCCTTTTACGAGCTGCCTGGCACAGGAAGGCAGATGGTCTATTCTACAAAGGAGCCCGGACCAACACGGGCACAGAAGACACAGAAGTATCTTTTTAACTATCGATTTTGAGAAAAATGTTTTCAGAAAACTGAATGTTACTTTCAAAGCCATGAATGTTACATGTATTGATAAAAAATGTTAGTTGCAGTTCTATGTCCGTGGAACGTTCCGGTATTTTGATTTTGTCTAAAAATCGTAAAATGGTTCACAGAATACCTCTAAGTTACTAACTACTAAGTTTACTTACTAATACTAAGTTTAAGCAGTATATTTAGGAATTATTTTTTTATGATATTGGGATGCAAACAAGCAGACGGATTTTCTGATGGTAAGAAATTCACGTCGCCAAGAGACACCAAAGGTAGTAATGGTGCGTTGCCAACCTTGGACCTGGATGTTAGGCCTCGAGCAACAGTAAGTTTACCGGCTACCTTATCCTCCGAACCGGAACACTTCAACGGCAAGCGCTGACATTATGGCGGCAGGAATAGGTAACGCGGTGGTACCAATTCGGGCGAGTCGCTGCGAGACTCTACCACCTAGTCAGATATCACGGTGTTAGTGACGTTGAAGCCAGGCAGCTCGCCTTTTACGAGCTGCCTGGCACAGGAAGGCAGATGATCTATTCTGAAAAGGAGCCCGGACCAACCCCGTGAAAAATTACTTATGATATTTGTGAATTAAAGCTGGATACATACTATCGGACGCGACTGACGGATGCGGCTGACAGCCGCGACTTACAGTGTATTTAGATAATGAAACGTTCGGACTTCCGAAAGATATCTGACACGCTGGATGTTTATTTCAGGCGAAAAACGTTCGCAGACTGTACGTACCTACACATATATCAGACGGGGCAGGAGTATAATCTGTGGTCGGATCTATACGCTACGTCCGTAAGCCGTGGCTAATAATATGTTTTCAGCTTTATGGAATGAGAGGTCTTTAGAGGTTCCAATTTGGCAATCCTTCTACGATAGGCACTTAGACAAATTTAAACCAAATACAGATCTTTCCCATGAGTTAGTATATATTACGTTCGGTAAGTTACCTGTCGATATCTATGACACTTTTTGTCTAAAAGTGAGTTTCTCTTAGTTACCAATAGAGGCGCTGTTCTGTTTCCATACAAATAATTTACAGAGACGGTAGCGAGTATAGTAAACTTGACAAGTCGTAAACTCATGGTAAGGGAGAGAGAAGAGAATACACATTATAAGATTGTAAAAGTAATCTGTCTATACATAAGACAAATCTGTACAAACAGTTCATGACAATTAAATAATTGACTACTGAGAAGATTTTATAATCTATTTGTCTTGTTTATTCTCACGGTTGTCATCCATTTTTTTGCCCAGTGTTGTCATCATTATTTCCGTACTACTCAAATTAATTTTGATCAAGCTTTGAATTAAAAAAATAGGGGCCGTATTAAACATTTGAACTTTAATTTATGTTTTGTGGTTTGTTGAAACCGATATATCTTCTTTTTAATGCATAATATAATCTAACGTTTATACTCAACTATAATAATAAATAAAAAAACGACAGCCGTGTCTGACACGAGTCATATGATTTTGTCATTATTGATGCTGAAGGTCATCGTCTATCTTTTTTTTATTAGAATCTTGCGAATATTTGACCGGATTTGGACCCCCTCCTCGCCTATTCTGCTTCTTCTTATCTGAGCGATAGTAGAGCTTCAGAGAGCGATACTGGTAGTGGTAGTTTACGGTAGACAGGGATAAATTAATTTACATTCTAAAAATTGTTGTATTAATAAATAATCTTATAATAAATACAAAATACAGTGTGTTGTAGATTGTAATTAAATAATTAAAATTAGTAATTTGATTAAAACCTTTTAAATATTTGCACACCACAAGTTGGTAGAATATGTTGAAACGCTTAAATAATTTTGTAACATCTTTGTAACACTCATATTCCGCAAATAAATATTTTTCTTTCTTTCTTTCTACTATTATTTTTACTATACAACATTAATAAATTTACAAAGTATAACTTTAATGTATCGAACTGTTTCCATTCTTGGCTAATTGTGAAACTTCAATTTGTAATCTGTATATATAAAAATCCACATGTCGCGTGGACATCGCATTACACCTGGACAGATGGACCAATTATGTTTTTTCTTTTTGCTATTTTATAAAAAAAAGCACTGGGAAATGGTAAAAAGAATTGGTAGCTAATAATGTCAGGCAAATCGAAGTTCGGCGGGTCGGCTAGTTGTTAATGTAGTTATTATTAGGTAAAGCAGCACAAGTGTATTCTAATATCAATAACTTTAACAAATACGCCTAACATGAGTTTGTATTTTGTATGATAAATTTCTACACAGGACGAGAATTGAATCCCGCTAATAATTAGAGCAGTAACACGTTTCTGCTAACCACTCGACCAACAGGCAACAAACCGTAAAAAAAGAAAAATATTTATTTGCAGTATATGAGTGTTACAAAGATGTTACAAAATTATTTAGGCTTTCCAACATATTCTACCAAATTGAAGTGTGCAAATACTTTGATAGGTATTAACCAAATTAATTATTATTTATACACTGATTTTTGTATTGATTACATGATTATTTAATAATACAAAAAATTTTTAGAATGTCATTTAATTTATTCCTTTCTACCGTACACTACCACCGTTTCCAAACCTAACCAGACAGGAGAAGAAACGGCAAAACAAACTCCCCGGCAACCAGGACTTTAACCAATCTGCCTTCTCATACCACCGTTTCCAAATCTAGCCAGGCAGGAAAAGAAAAACGAAATTAAATTAAATATCCCTCATTAACAGATTTTACGCAGACTACCCTGCATGGAAATAATAAAAAAAATGTTTTAAGAGCTTATGGTAGCCCCTTGATCGGAGCATGCTTTGGACACAGCCATATAATATTTATGTGACTATACTATAAATTAATTTTCCATATTTCTTCATAAATAACAGCTGACAAAAACCACATGCTGTTTAAATATTCGTCTAATATCAAACTAGTTGAGTGAAGGACTTGTTGCTTAAGGAGTTACGTCCGCATTGTAAAGGAAATTTTACAGTAGAGATCACTACTGTAACATATTGAAAAGAACACTACCTAGTATCTATAGTCCTTTTACTGACTGAAAATAGAGGTGGTTATAAAAACTAATTTATGTTTTTTATGACATAAAATAGCGAATAAGCTAATGGTAGAATTAACCGTGATCTATAGGCATTATATATATTGCAGGGTGTTACTGTCTTGTGGCCGAGTTTAGGCCAATTTTGCAAGTCTATCTTCCGAAGAGGAACATGAAACTGTTATTATGGCGACATGAATGGGAAAGGAGTATTGTGTTTTTGTTACACAATAATTATTCGGCCAATAACAAAAGATTTAAGGGTTCTTTTTTATATGAAAATATATGCGTTATTAAGGGTAACCGAGAATATGTCGGAATAGTTAGGTATCTTTCGAAAAGAGTTATTGATCATTTGAATCAGGACGGAATATAATACAGAAAATAAAGTTTTTATTTAAACAACTAAAAAAAATCACGCCTGTACCCTCAAACAAGTAGGCAGAAATACAAAACAATCCACCGAATGTACTTGAGGTCCACCATGATGGTTGGCAAACCTATTCCCAGCTGGGCCGGACCATAACACAGCTGGCCGGGATTAGATAAAAGCCTGGTAAGTGATAGACGATAGGTTTATCGCCAACCACATTATGGAAGTACCCTGGCTGTATACCTCTTCGAGGGCATGAAGACTGACCTTTTGAAACAGTTTCTTACTTTTAAAATAAGATTTCTTACAATAAAAGTACATATTTAGAAAAATCAAGTAAAATTTGAGGAGCGGGTTTGGGGATCAGCAAAAGGGATCAGAAATTTTAAAGAAAGTAAAAATTTCTAGCCAGACAGGATTTAAACCTGCAACCTTTTATCTTAAGCCGACGATAGCTCTAATCATTTAAGCTACTGAGGATTCAAGTTCTGTGGCGATATTTTTAATTCCTTTCTTTATTGTTAACGTTCAAATACTGGCGGGGACAAATTTTTTTAAATTGATAGAAATTTGGCCAAAGCATAGGGTAAGTGCTAAAAACCTTGAGGGGTCGGAAAATTACGTGACGTAATTAATAGACGCCCCCTGACCTTGTCCACCAATGGGGCGGTCATAGATTAATATAGTTACCAAATCTAATTAGTCCGTTTGATGATTTGAGTTAGTAATCGTTAACTAATGTCGTAACCTTGTCACGTATATCATCATTAGTAGTTTAGGCATTTCTAAATATCCAAACAAATTATGTAGTTGTAAAAGAATATGTGGTATGTTCATTGTTGATTTTCTAGATTAATTGTGGGTATTATTTTTAAAAGAGAAGTAGGTAATTAGGGATTTTTTAAAAATCAAGTTATTTATACCCGTTTCCTGAACAGGCAGGCAAAGGTACAACTAGGTCACCCTCGATTAGCCGAAGGTAATTACGAGCCCAGCAAAATAATAGCTGGCAAACATGTCGCCAACCGGAAACGTATCTAATAGCGAGCTATGTTATTTTTATTACTTTCTTCACGCCCGTATCTCCGAAGATCACAAACCTATCATCCAGGTTAATAATGTTTTTATTATAAAATTGAAAAAAAAACACAGTTTCTTAAGTTGCTCGACCCGGGTATCAAAACCAAAACCTCATGCAGTTAAATCCAACACCCGATTGCAATACTACAGAGTCGATTTTCTTAGAAAATTAAAAAAAAAGAAATTTTCCTTTAGTTGCTCGATCCGGAAATCGAAACCGAAACCTCATGCAGTGAAGTCCAACACCAGATCACTAGACCAAAGGAGCGATTTTATTGAAAAATTTAAAAAACACATTTTTTTAATTGATGTCGAATCAAACTCGGGACCTTATGTAGTCAACGCCAACACCGGACCACAAGACCAAGAGGAGATTCGGCGATTTAATACTTGGTATTTGATATTTTCCATCGTCGGCGCTTGGTAAAACTTCCAAATATTCATATTTTTAAACGAAGAAACACTTGTACTGTTTTACGTATCACTTGTACTTTATTATTTTAGAACTTAAATTTTAGCCCTGATGATGCTGTCAAAAGCGAAGCCGGTAGGCTATTTAAAAAATAATAAAGTATAAGTGATACGTAAAACAGTACAAGTGTTTCTTCATTTAAAAATATGAAGATTTAATACTTACTTGTATTTCACCTTGATATAGAAAACAACTGGGTACGTATAATCACAGACTATTTCGTGGTATTCATCGAAATTCTGAAATGATTCACACACAATAAATATTTCAAATCCGCTTCACCTGGGTTTTTACTTTTGTGTTAACTTGATACATATTAAATTTCAAGTCCAAGCGATTTGTGAACAAAACATTTTATTTTACCACATTTTTAATAAGAAATTGTATTTCATAATAAATGAAATAAACATTTGCGTGGTAAAAGTAACCTTCAACGTAATCAAAGTAACTTTTATCGTAGTAAAACAAAAAAGAATCTTCACGCCCATATCCGCGAAAGGTAGGCAGAGGCACATCCAGGGCACACACGACTAGCCGAAGACACTAAGTCCAACAATGTGATAGCAAGCCTATCGCCAACCGGTCACATATCTAATCCCGAGCAACATTTTTTCACTAGAAAATTGAAAATACCACATTTCCATTTTGTTGCCCGACCCGAGATTCGAACCCGAAACCTCAAGAAGTCAAGTTCGACGCCGTAGCACTAGACCACAGAGGCGATTTTGTATCGTTGAATTTTATCGTAGTTAGTGTAACCTTTAACCTTGCAAAACTAATCTTTAACGTAGTGAAAATAGTTTTAACTAATTTGTAACGTAGACTGTAGAGAAAGTTATCTTTCGTAGGCACATATTAGTATATTAGTATAATACATTATAAGCATAAGCGTATATCAATAACCTATCTACAGATAAAGATAGACCTTCTACCGTTTTGTTGCTAAGATATTTTTGTTTATTATTAAAAAATAACAGTAGTTGACAACTACTCTAAATAGCACGATTTAATTAATTATATATGTTATAGATATTGGCCGATAGCCTACATAGACATTTTAATTTTTATCTCTATCTATCTATATGTCTAATAAAGCAAAATATGTTAAGTGATTTAGGCTGTCCCTTAATAAAGTCAGTCCTCCTATTATATATTCAAACTACTTGCAATCTGCGTTTCGTATTTTTAATATTAGTAGGATCTAAGACTACATAAAAATACCTACTTTCCAATAAAAGCCAAATGAACGGGACGTAAACGATAACCTTGAAATATTTAAATAACAACAGATGGGACTTCCAACAAAAATAGAATTAATATGATTTAAATGCAGTAAAACTACTAACTAAACTGGTTTGGTCATGTGGAAAGAATGACGGATGAAAGATTGAAAAGGCAGATAGATATACAATTCGAATGTGGATAGGTGTAGGTACCAGGGGAGACCAAGGATGACATTCCACGATCAGATCACTTGGATATTTTCCGTGCGTGGTGTCAAGGGTCTCCGAAACCGGCGTGTTTGTATGGAAAGGGTACTGAATGTGGAGGAAGCCGGACAGGTCTGACAGGATAGTAAGATTTGGCACACGACATTCTCTGCCCCTAAGGGACTTGGCCTGTAGATATGTACGTATGCATGTATGTTTGTAAAAATACTAAAGGCCCTAAAATTATGTAGTCTGTAAATAATTTTTTTTTTCTTGGTGTTACCTTAGTGACAATAGAAACTCCTCGGAAATAGGCTGTTTCAAATAAAAAAAGATCTTTTGAAATATGTTTAGGAATGGAAAAAAAATCGACTAGATCATGACAATGTTATGTCCATTTCTAGTCGGGTAGCCGGTATACATGCAATAGGCCTAACACAATGGCCGCAGAACAGCAACGCACCCACAATATATATGGTTGTATACACCATTATCGCATAAAAATATACATGTAAGAAATATTGGATGGACACTATAATGGCGGAAATAGGAAAGGTTTCCCATTCCCACCATCATAGTGTCAGTGCTCGTAATTATCATGTCCCAGTCTGTAATATGGGATATCTGGTAAACTTAATTACACCTGGTAAGTTACTGTTAAGTCGTAAAGTCCAGGTTGGCAATGCGGTTTTACCACTTTAGTGTACTACAGGCGATTATTATTTACTACATTATTAATTACCACAAGGAAATATATGTCTGTTTGTTTTTTTTATGATATTGGAAGGCAAACAAGCAGACGGATTTTCTGATGGTAAGAAATTCACGCCGCCTAGAAACACCAAAGGTGATAACGGTGCGTTGCCAAACGTTGAGGCCAGGATGTTAGGCCTCGTGCAAGAGTAAGCCCGTGCTCGCCTTTTCTTTTATGCCTGGCAGGAAGACAGATGGTCTATTCTGCAAAGGAACCCGGACCAACACAGGAGACAACCTTTGAATGGCTTAAAAAACTACTGATATCCTCCCACAATACTAACAAAACCACTAACACCGTAACTTAGGTGAAAGAGTTCAAATTCTTCCGATTGGTATTTTATATTTAAGCTTTATACCTATGTTATAGACATATAATAAAATACATCTGAACTTACCTTTATCTTATTCCGGTTTTGATGCTTTGTCTTGTTCCGGTTTTAACATTTATATATTTCGTGCTCTTGCGCACATGATAAAGTAAAAAATGTTTACTTGATAAATTACATAATTTCTTACTTTTATGGAATTTATTTACGTTTCAAAAACATGACAGCAATACAGATTTATTAAAAATTAAATGAAAATTTCATTAAATTTGCATAATAATCCCAAAGCGCTGTAAGCGTTAAAAATTCCGATGCATTTATTTGTTTATTCATAAGTTAAACGCACTAGCGCTGAAAGCGATACAAAGTTCAAGCTATTTCAAAATACATGTATATAAGAATGGAAGACGAATGCTTTAAGTTATTTAACATAGTGCCGCGCGGTCGTCTGGTGACGTCATAGAACTTTTATATACAGACTCGTTGTTAAGTCTGAATTCAGTGCAGTGTGTTGTGTGTGAAGTACCCATCGTATTACGTGAGTTGGATTTTATTTTTCAAAATTTAAATTTCGTGTTCTATTTCTAGTGTTCCATTTTTGAAATTGACTTTTTTATTTTTTGTTTAGATTTTAGATTGTAGCTTTGATATATATTTGATTTTTTATTTTAATAAATAAAAAATATAACACTTCAATCAACCAACTTGATTTTATTATCGTAGTTTTCGGTTTATTGTTATTAAAAAACAATTGTATTATTTTTGTGACTTCGAATAAAATATAAACAATTTCAAAAAAGGAATAACCATAATATATTAGACAGCTACACAATTGATTTAGAAATTTTATGCATAAAATAAATAGAATATTTTTTTAATAATAAAAACATAGTTACCTTCCCAAGAATAATTACGATTTCATTTTAATTTTCAATCATCTCAACAAACATTAAATTCTACAATCTATTAAATTTTTATTTATTACCAGATAATTTTTTTGTAAAATTACAAAATTTTATTTCAGTAAAAAATGTAAGCATTCACTGAATATACAAATATGACAACTTTTTCTGAAACCTAATTGAAATAAGATAATTTTAGGTAATTAAGTGGAATAACCGCTTAATGTTTAAAAAACTAATAATTATTAATAAACAAGTTAATGTACTAAATAGCAAAACGCAATTAAACAGCTGTAATTTAAAATTATACGTCATTGTCTTTAGAACAATCATCTAAATGAACGAAATCATTCCTTTACATATGAAAAGTAAATCTAGTAAGCAAGGAAAAAACTTTTTGTAACCTTATGGCAGTCATGGAGGAGTGTGATTTATGTAAAAAAGCATATTATGAATGAATGCCAGAAGCTAAAATTTATGTTACATCATGTATGCGCAATTAATTAAAATAAAATAATAAAACTGCATTTCCATCACTAGGATCTCTCGTTTAACATTTTTACGAAAAATCGTCAAAAATAGTGCGCCCGTTGATGTCTTTTTTAGGTGAAAATTCCACCGAACTACTACAAACTTTGTTGCTATTATAATTTTGACACCGATTACAAATTATACACTTTTATGATTGTAAGTTTTTGAAATTCTTTGGCAAAAAATAAATAAGTATCTTCACGCCCAAATCCCCGAATAGGGAGGCAGAGGCACAACAAGAACATCCACGACAAGCCGAAGACATACAATGTGATAGGTCTCAAGCTTATCGCCGACCGGGAAAATATCACATATAAATTGAAAATACCACATTTTCTTTTTAATGAATGACCCGGGATTTGAACCCGGAACCTCAGGAAGTCAAGCCCGACACTTGAACCGCTAGACCACAGAGACACTTTTCTCTATTTGACAACATGACCTTGTAACTATCTGGTAAACATCAATATATCATCAAGCCTTTCGGTGAGAGCGACTGAGGACAACATATACAAAAAAATACCGTAAAGCGCTTTTGGCTAAAATTCTAAAAGACAACTTGTTATTGAATATGCATGATAAAAGATTATTTAACCCTTTATTCAAAAAAAATATAGACTATTCCCTCATTCTAGATTATATTTTATCCTGGTAATTAAAATATAATTCCATTTCATAAAAAACTTGCTTTGTCCTTGACGATGTGAACAATAGATGGCCTATTAATAAAAAATACATTTAAATAAATCTCCTCTGTGGTCTAGTGGTACAGTTATTGGACTTGACTGCATGACGTCCCGAGTTCGATTCCCGGGTCGAGCAACAAAAAAAATAGGTTTCTCCAATTTTATAATTAAAAAAAAACGTTGCTCGGGATTGGATATGAAGTCGGTTAGCTATAGACGTGCCACCTATCAAAGTATGGGACTTAGTGTCTTCCGCTAGTTATGGGTTGTGCCTCTGACTACCTCTTCGGGGATATGGACGTGAAGACATTTTACTTTACTTTTAGAAACAAATGCTATGACTTATCCACAGCTAGAAATGGATCACCATTAATAAACTTAAAAAACGAAATTACGATTAATATTTTTTTTTAAATAAAATCACATTGTTTTGAATCACAGCCACTGTCACCTTTTTTCAACTTTTTTTTAAATTCAAAGCTATTGTGGAATACATAAATTGCCAAATATACTTACAGATGTTATATGCAAGTATAATACATGAAACATGATAATATTGCTCTTTTTGGGTAGTATTATAAAAATACTACGTTAGTTTTACCACCAATGACTACGCGTTCATCAAATCATTTTAAATTTAAACAGTTTTGGTCTTGTCATACCGCTACTATAAATTTAAAATACACTAAGTGGTAGAGTTTCGCAGCAACTTGCCTGGATTGGTACCACCGCTTTAGCTATTCCTGCCGTCATAACATTAGTGCTTGCCGTTGACGTGTTCCGGGTTGGAGGCTAAGGTAGCCGATAAACTTACTTTTGCTCGAAGTCTAACATCCCGGCCTCAGGTTGACAACGCAGCATTAGCAACTTCGGTGTCTCTAGGCGGCGGGAATTTCTTATCATCAGGTAATCCGTCAGCTTGTTTGCCTTCCAAAATCATAAAAAACACATTTTGAAAACACTATTGCTAAACACTATTTAGCAATGTCGTCGAGAAAGAGTAGTTTAGGAAGAATACCAAAATCTTCGATACACATATCACCTATGTGCAGTTAGATAACAATTATTGTATCATTACACATCTCATGGAAAATATTTCGCTTTCCACATAAATTATATCGATGTGTTATATTTCAGTAGTTTTTATCTAAGTTGAACTCAGTTTAGAAGTGATAATCCGACCGAAATTAATAGTCACGTAAATTTTAAGAGTTCCGGTAAAAATAAGAAACAAAAAAACTAAATCTTTCCCGGCCTTTCACATTTTTTAAATAAGAAATGTTACGAAATTTGTGAATTTGTATTAATTCGGGTTCTAAAGCATTCCTCTTATCTTAACTTTTACATACATACATACATACATATCATCACGCCAAGTCCCTTACGCGTTAGGCAGAGAGTATCAAGTGCCAGACCTCATAATCCTGACAAACTTTTGTTTCTAAAAAACTCCAAAGTCCCAACTTGTCTACCATTACACATTATTACACTTCAGGGTATAGTCCCGATTCTAACCATTTTGTCTATTCCTCTGTTGACAGTGTTTACCACAGTCGTGTTTCTGTTGAAAGGGAAGTGTAGCCGGTAAATTAATAATGCAAGAAGCTTTAGATTTGACTTCAGTGTTTATAGGTATAGCGTATAGGTAGATTCCTCTAGCCGCTAGCGGGTAGACCTCAACAAAAAAAAATGTAAATATTTTTAACAATCTTATCATGTACAAGCTGGAAGTTTACTTGACCGATTCGGTTGTAATGTTGTAAGTGTACAGTTCCTGGATAGTGGATACACAATTAGACCCTGTAGATGTCGCTTATGTCGGTACATCAATAAAAACTTGATTGATTACCCTAAGGTCACTAATATTTCAATGTTAATTATTTCGATGATGATATAGAAGGTGTTAAAAAACATATAATTTATATCTTTACGTTACTTTTGACATTTGAAAAATAGATATTATTAATTTGAATTTTAAAAAAACATTCGTTCATTTAACAACTGACAATAGCTTTCAGTGTACACGAAATGAAAAGCTATTAATTATTTAAACTAGCTAAGCCGATAGACGTTGTTGTGTCCTAAGTATGAATTCGGTTTTTTTATATGATCTTTCTCCTGACGATTACTAACTCAACAAAAAGAGAATTAACAAAATTAGTTTATCCGTTCCGCATAATGGAATGGAAGGAATTTAAAATTTTTTTTAAATATAACCAGTGGTATAATGGTCAGAGACTCCTTAAAAAGTACATCATATTAAAAGACTAACGACTTTCCTACTAACCAACTCAAGTATTAGTTTTTTGGTACTAACACCCTGACAGAGTCTTAACAGAGTTTGGCGACGACTTTTTTTTATTAAAAATCAAAATTTTAGAGCTTGAAAACAAGTTAAACAACTCAACTATTTTAAATAAATAGTTTCAATATACAAATACAATTCACGATTTTAGAATATTTATAAATGAGACCTTAGGCGTAAGTATTTTATTCCATATATGACCTTGACCTTAACATGTTTTGACCTATGTGTCCTGTGACCTGGTAGAAAGCTTTACTGATTTCTTGAAGTAATCCAGTTATTTTATTTTATATCTTCTCCAAGGCTTAGAAAAAACTCTTTATGTCGCGATCTCTGAATATAACAGATGTTCTTCTTGCTGTTCTGAGGGTTACCATCAACTCTAAAACTGTACTATTTCCACCTTGACTTGGTAGGAATTGACCAAGCCTTACTTTTCCTGCCGCCATCATGACAGTGTCATGCCGTCCGGTTATTAGGATAGCCGGTAGACTTACACAATAAATCACTTTATAACGCGCCTATAACATCTATTGTATCTGTTGGACAAGGTCTTACCCTCAAAAGAGTTGTGTGCCAAATCGCTTGTCTTAACTTATAAAATAAATATCATAATGTCATCTTTCTTTGCTGACAGTAGTTTTGAAATAATAGCCTTAGGAGTTCATGGTAAGGCCCCTGTAGTATGAAACGAAATCCGATATCGTTAAGTATTTCATAATTTTTAAATGCGCATAAAATATTTAATACATTAATTTAATTATAGATGTTAAAATCAAATTAATAGTCAAAAAGTTTTAAACCTAAAACAACCTATTCACTATGGTTTCCTGTGCCATATTGAGGTAATAATACATTTCTCTGTTAGTCTAAGAATTCCAATTTTCTAGATCAATCTCAATAAAAAATATGGCTTAAAATATTAGTTAAAACTATTCAAATAAACTATTTACATGTCTTCACGCCAAATTCCTAACGGGGTAGGCAGAGAGTAGCAAAACAAAAATTAAATACATATATAAATTATGTTTGTATCTAGTACTTGCTAACGCAGACGTGGTTCTGTCCTGACTATGAATATTAAATTAAAACCCCTTGCATTGGTCCAGGTTCCTTCGCAGAATAGACTATTTGCATTCCTGACAGGCCTTTCGTAAAAGGCGAGTATAGGCTTATTGTCACTAACCGTGATATCTGAATAAATGGTTGAGTTTCGCAGCGACTTAGCCGCTTGCGACTTGGATTGATACCACCGCCTTATCTATTCCTGCCGCCACTGTGCTAGCCGTTGACGTGTTCCGGTTTGTAGGATAAGGTAGCCGGTAAACTAAAAAAATATCAATGTACAGACAAATCGTCTACAAGTTATTAGTATATAATTCAAATTCACTCTCTCATAAATAAAGAATAGATAAATACCAAATATTATAAATATGCATATGTTTATATTTTTATATTCAAATTTTATATTTTTTAACGTATTGTATTATAATATATTGTAATGTAAACTGATTTTATCATAATAGTTTTATATGCTAATTCTTATTTTGAATATAAAAATTGTGTAGAATTATTTTCTTTTTGCTATTTGTACATTATATATCTACGTCCGACTGAGATTAACTCCGCATCCACACCAATATTTTAATAGGTAAAAATTTTATCATAATCGACCCAGTCATTTTTCCTGTGTGTATATTCTAAACAAACAAGAATTCCTAAAAGTTTATGTGTCATATTATTCTGTTTCATAATTTCAATTTCTTGTCTTAATGTAGCATGTCAGTTTTAATAAGATGAAATTTGTTACTCGAAAGTTACGTAAAGGGTATAGCACATCATACACAAATTATCTTTTCCAATAATCCAGAGATGGCCACAGATTAAATAAATCCAAATATAACCGACGTGCGTACACACAGTAATTACAAGTGTTTTCCCAGAATATCATTTACATATGGCCAACCAAATATTGCATCCGGGTGTGGCTTCGTCAGCTGTGTCGTAATCTTTAGGCTTGGAACACATGGACGATTATATATTTCAAGTTACAATTTTGCCCAGTCATGGGCTATGGTTATAGATATATGTAAAGTAACATACAAGCAACTGATAGTAAAGAAATACATATCGTAGTCATGAAACAAGAAATATGTATTAATTGATTTATAGTACACACTGCATTTTCAATCTCAAAGATCGCGTAAAGACTTGAGAAATAAACGGTATTAATTTATTTGTGATGGTAATGGTATGGTATTTGTGATGGTATTACACAATGATTGGTGATGATAATTCTCGTCATCTACCTTCTAGACTCTGTGTAAATGGCATATTTTTTTAGCGTGGACTAAGATTAATTGTAATAAAAGTTTAAATAATAAAAATCCATATTCTACTTATTTATACAACTCTTAATAGAGATTATTTACATTTAAAATAATATTTTGCCACTTAAATAAATTTACTGTGCAAATTATGTGCGTCTGCAAGTTGAATATTGATATTACAATATTGTGTGTACACAAATAAATAAATAATAATAATAAATAAATAAATAAGTACGACGATGACCCTGGACGACTCACACAAATTGAATCTAACCCCAAAGTAAGCAAATTATATGCTTGTGTTATGGGTATTAGTCAACGATACTAATGCATAGAAATACTTAAATAGATACCAAAATAAATTTAATAAACACCCAGACCCGGAAATGCAGACATGTAAATGTTCATCACACAAATGTCTGCCCCCGTCGGGAATCGAACCCGAACCTCGGGGTAAGTCGATGTAGTTAGACGTATACGCTAGCCACTGGACCAACGAGGCATATGTTATGTAGATAATTATATTAAAATCTGATAATGTCTGACGATTAGGTGCCCGCGACGAAAATAGCACGACTTGAAAAGTCGCAAGTGACAAACGCTCATGTGTATTCAACCTAAAGCCGAGGCCGATAACAAGGCTTAAATTCATGTATAAACAACATAAACACTGAAGTTTAAGTAATAGGTATCACACTTTCCATTTTGAAGAACCTTCGTATGAATATTGATTGAATAATCTACCTACATAACATCCCTACTGAGGATGTTTATTTCAGACTTTAAACAAACAGGGGTCTAAACGATTATCTATATTACACAATGTGTCAATGCGAAAGACAACCTTATTACACACTTATTAATGTTGCAGTGAGATGTTGAAAATTTTTTTTATAAATTCTATTTTTATAATTACATTTTTAACCCCCAACGAAAAAATTGTATTACATGATTGACGTGTCTGTGTGTCTATAGGTATGTGTTCGCCTAGCATTACAATTTTTAAACGGATTGACCGATTGCTGTGAAGATTTTTTGTGTGAAAGCCGACATGATTGAAAAGTTTTTTAGTTACACAGAGTTTAAATACAAGTAAATTCGTTTACTTCTTTGACTTACAATGAAAAAAAAAATTGTCAAGTCAAGATTTCGCATTGACTTTATTTATTTTCCCTTTGCCATTTCCTAAAGAAGTTTTTCGATGTTGAAATAACAATGAAATCAGTTCAGTTTTTTTTGGATTAGAAGATAGTGAACAAGAAAATCGCTTCTCGGTAAAAGATAATCGTCGTCTATAGACACCATAGTCACTCGTGTAAGTACAACTTAGAGTAAGTGTGCATATCTACCGCTTACTCCACACTCCAGCACGGAACACGACAAAAAATTACAAAGGTAATCAATTATAAACAAACCAATGCTTCCTCTTTATAATAAGAGTGTATATTTGAATTAGTCACGGTATTTTGTAATTTGTTAGCGACATCTTGAATACAAGGTCTTTCCTTATTTAATCGTTATATATTACACAATTAAAATAACTAATATTAATTATATTAAAAATAACATGCTTCTTATGCAATCAATTTATCACATCTCATAACGATAATGACAATACAAAAATCATTAAAATCAAATCACAAAAACTAGTTTTTTTGTCAATATAGACAATGTATACTTATTGAAGTCATCAGCTAAAAAAATATCTAGTTTCATTAAAAAATAATTGAATTCGGCATTTTATATTTAAAACTATTTTATTGTGCCAAATCTTTTCTGTTGATTGCCCAATAGTTATCTACCTAAAATCGTAACATTTTTTTAACATCATACAAAAATCAATTGCTGTTTGTTAGTTTCGCTAAAATTCGAGGACAGATAAACCGATTTTCTAATTTTGGTTTTAAACCATTTGTGATAGTCCAGGAAAGGTTTAAAGATAAGTAAGAAGGATAAGAAAAGCAACATTTTAAGTTTTCCCAAAGAAACAGAAGGAGTAGAACGAAGTTCACCAAAAGACGTCTAATTTTAATTAAAGCCATTGCCTGCGCCTTGTTTATTTTTTTTGTTAGTTTTATGACTGCATTTTTTTAATGAAAAACCAGCTAGCGGCTCATCTGTTGCTAAGTGATCTCTGCCGCCTACGTACCCATAGCTGTCACACCAGAGGTCTCACATTTTGCATGGCCGACCTTTTTGAAATGAATAAGATCTTTTGAAGGCGTCTATGGCCTATGTTATATTGTTTCGAAAACACCGCCACCGACATCTGGTTCTACAAAGGTTTAGTACGAATTAAAAATGCTTACGTAATGAAGCCCGATGAAGTTGTAAAAACTGCGAGATTAGCAACAAATAAGTCATCCAAAAAAAAATCTGATGAAAATTAAGTTGAACTTTCAGGGCAATAAAAACAATTTTTTAATGACAATTTTCTTAAAAAAGCAACTTCGCTCGAGGCAGAATATATGATAATGATCTTCCGGTTGGCGATAGGTTTGTCACCAATTTGGTTATGGAACATGGTGTATTCGGCTAATCCTGGGCTACCCGGTTGTACCTCTACTTACCTCTTTGGGGATAACGGTGTAAATATACATTTTTTAATAGCATAATATAATTGAATGACAAACAAACTAATCATTTTAACGATATAATTTCGATCACTGAGCGATTAGTTTATTAGATATTTTATAATTTGTTCGTGTCATAGGTTAATTTATTTATTTCCTTATTCTTTTTTTTTAAATAACGAATATTATTTAAACCGTCACGCTTCCTGTGCATCCAATTAAAAGATTTATAGCAAACATAAATTTCGTATTTTATTAGACTTGTTCACACGACCTACCTTCAAAAGGCCACTAAATCATCACGCTATTATATTACAAAAACATGTTTGTTTACCAGATGTTTGCAGATAAACATACAGAAATCAACTTGTTTTTGTCATATACACTCCTAGGATACACATCCTTTTATTGAGTGGCTAGCTGTCCCGGTGAACTCGTTCCACCCGTTCAGCTTGTGTATAAAAAAATTAAGTATTATATTTTCCACAAAATGCATTTTTCCCGGTTTTTTATTTATAGGAACCTTCTCCCGACATCCAGTCCAGTCGTTCGAAAGTTATGCGCTTACCAACACATTCAGCTATTCATTTTTATACTATAGATTATACCATGATTGGTTTGGACACACATACACATACGTAAATGCCCTAAATAGATTGTGTTTAAGAATACAAAATAACACAAATCAGATTCCAATTTCCAATTTTTATATAATCGAGATTCAAGACTAGATTTTCTGAACCTGCTATTTTGTTAGTGAGATATAAATCTCATAACTGAATTCGATAAACTTCAACCAATTGAGCTGAAATTTAGAATACCTATAATGCCGATGACAAAGCAAAATACACACACAATAGAACCATCTATGCTATAGAATTTGGTATATGAAAGAATATAATATTACTCTATTATATTGTTGTCAATACAAAATTGTCGCCACCACAAATTGGCGGATTACATATTTTTGTACAACTCATCCATTAAATAAAAGGACTTTAACAGTGTCATACATATTACAGAAAAAACAAATCAGAAAAAACAAATTCAATTATGTAAAGCTTGTTTTTTAAATATTTCTTGTAACTTATTTTATATACTTATTGCAAACTAGCTATCCCAGCGTACTTCGTTCCAACCGTGCTATTTGTATGGTAAAACTTAAAAAAAGTTTTTGCAGATTCCCCGCAGTTTCTTCTTTTTTCGTATCTTTTAAACCTTCCATGGACTTCATAAAATCATTCAAAAACTAAATCATTCAAATCGGTAAAGCTGTTCTCGAGTTTTAGTGAGACTAACGAACAGCGATCGATTTTAATATATAAGACTAGCTGTCCCGGCGAACTTCGTTCCACCCGCTCCGTTTGTATGTGAAAAATTAAAATATTGGTTTTCCTAGTTTCCTCGCAGTTTCCCTTATTTCTTGCCTTTTAAACCTTCCCTGGACTTCTACAAATAATTCAGAATCAAAAGGAGCCAAATCGGTCCAGCCGTTCTTGAGTTTTAGCGAGACTAACGAACAGCAATTGATTTTTATATATATATAGATAGTGTGATTACTCTGAAAGAAGAGCCAGCGTGACCATAACTTAACGTGATGTATGATTTATATCTATAAATTTTAAAGAAAGAAAAAATTTCGCCCCAGACAGGATTTGAACCTGTAACCTTTCGTCTCAAGCCGACGAATGCTCTAACCAATTGAGCTACTGAGGATTCAAGTCCCGTGGCGAAATTTTTAATTCCTTTCTAACCCGTTAACGCGGGTAGTTATGTCCTGTAGATACACAATTCTGAGTACCCACCAAATGAGTTCATCATTACAGATGAAATTCACATTTTAGAATGGCCATAACTTTCGTTTCTTACATCGTATTTTTTTTTCTTTCTTTAAAATTTATAGAAATTCATCCCACGCACAGGGCAAGTGCTAAAAAAATAAAAATACGATGTATGATTTATACATTTTGCCCCTTTCTGTGACTGGCTACGGCGACTTTTAGGCCATACTGCCATGTCTTCGGTATTGTTTAAGTCTTTATTTCAGTCAGTAGTCACTATTTACGAAGTCATGTCTGGGTCTTGAATAAAGTGGTGGCTTCGTTACTCCAGCTCGTCTAGCGAGATTTGGCGGCAGCGAGGAAATACACGATACACTAATTTCTTCATGATTATTTCATTTGTGCACTTTCACTGAACAAAATTGTACAAAATGCCACCAAAATTGACTAATTTCACTCAATATAAACACGAAGTTCAATAATTATGAAAAATTACGACCATCTTCATTCACGATGGCGCCAAAACTCCGATTTATACATATATATGTAGAATCTAAATAGTAAGTTTTAAACATTTGCTGTATGAGGTTTTACTGTCTGGGTTGCCATCTATCAAACAGGTAGTCACAAGCTGTGATAGCAATCTCAAATCAAAACACTGTTATTATCTACGGTTATTAAATACAATGTAATTGGTTATAATAAAATTAATAACCTTCTTTGTAACATACAGATACTAGTAATATTACTGATGTATTTAAATAATTGTGTAGCCATTACATGAATTAGTGCCTATTACCCTGAAAACCCTTAATGAGATAAGCCTCGCATAACTACAGACACTGGATATAAGTTTAATTAAATGTTAAAAAAAATAGCAAAATCGTGGGTTACATATTTATAATATTTAATGTATTCGTATAAAGGTATGTTTTGATTTTAAGTCTAAACTGTTAAGTTTGACAATGGAATATCAAATCCCGGTGAAATATATTTATTACATGCCCAGGCTATTTTATATACTACTATCTAACATATTCTCGCGGCTAAGACAAATGACGTTCTTAAATAATAAAAAAAATAAAATTCGTTTATTTTCAGGTTACATAGACCCAAAAAAATATTAATTAAAATTTCATATAAGGTAACAAACAAACACATAATATTATTATAATGACAAGCTATAAATAAATACTTAATTAATAATTGATTCAAATTGCTTTATAATACAATAGCTGATTTTAAAAATGTCAAACAAATAATACAATGTCAAAATAATTTAAAATGGAATTCAAGTACAAATAAAAATAATAATAATAACAAAAAATAATAATAATAAAAAGAAATGCAATAATATTTAAACTAATGAAATTACATAATAATTGAGATTGACTGTCTTACTATCCGACATTTCTCGCGACTTGTTTACTACAACAATGCCTGATAAAAGGACAGGGGGGTTACCATAAGCTCTTGAAACAGTACTATTTCAACAATACTAATTGTCAGTCGAGAAAGACAACCTTATGACGTATACCATTAAGATGCTTATAAAGGCAGACATTTAGCAAGATGGAAATAATACTGCTTTAAGCGTTCATGGTAGGGCCCCTGTCCAGTCTATTCGCAATCATACTTAGGACTGTGTTGGTGCTGCCTCTCACTCTGCGCACCAGAGAGGCACACCTTTTGCGAAACACCTTAAACGAATGATGCTGCAGGCAATAACTTGTATAAACTGCGAAAAGTAAGGTAGTTAGTGCCAGTGTCAAATCGGCTTAAAAATCGGTTTAGTTTCTTTCTATGAATTCGGGTGAAATCCAAATACTACGCTCTTTTTAATTTTTTTGAATCATTTGAAACTGAACTTCCGATCTTCAGTTATACCACAATATTTTAAGAACTTGGTTCTTCTCTCTGAATACTGCTACATCAGATTTATAAATATCCTGATTTTATGCAATTTTTTGTAATAAATTTAGAAATCAAATTTTTTTATTTAATTTTGACGAGCAACAAAATAATTGATAAATGACGCATATTTAATATCATTTGTTTCTCCAAAAAAAATTAGCCAGGTTTAATATTAAAACTAAAAGTAGTATCATCCAAGAAATTATAATATAACTAATAAAAACACATACTTATTTATTATGATAATGATTGAATATCACAAATGAATAATATTGTAACCTTTGATTAATCTTAACCGCTACATAACAAAACTTTATAAATGTAAAACATGTTAACTAACGAGTGGAATCGTCAATTTAACTTTAACCGGTATATTTGGTAATAAGTTGTGGAAAAATGCAGTCGACCTTTACGTAACGAAGAGTTTATCGACGATTCGCGACATGATCTACTGTGGTTCTGAATATTGTGTTT
>NJDD01002890.1:118344-143590 GCA_002245505.1 Calephelis nemesis
ACAAATGAATAATATTGTAATTTGTTCTGAATTGGTTCTGAATATTGTGTTTATTTTTTAAGTTATAAAAGTATCTTTCCATTTGCCCGAAGAGGTAGGCAGAAGCACAACTAGGGCACCCACGATTAACCGAAGACACTAAGTCCCATAATGTGATAGGTGGCAAACCTATCGCCCAGTTGGCACATATTCAATCCCAAACAACGTTTTTTTTTATTAGAAAACTGGAATATTCCAATTTTATTTTTGTTGCCCGACCCGGGATTCGAACCCGGGACCTCATGCAGTCAAGTCCAACAACTGAACCGCTAGACCACAGAGGTGAAAAAAATAGAACTAAGCGTATTGAAAATATCTGATGTTTAATCAAGATAGATATTTGAACACGATGAGTGCACATAATGAGATAACCTACAAATAAAATATATGTAAAACTGGTGGGTTTAGATAGTGTAGGCAGTGGATACATTTAAGCGTACAAAAACAGACTTCTTAAATTTTGTATAGAACTCGCATAAGCCAAATTCCTCTAGAAATCTTAAAATAATCGCATTACGTGAATAACTGTCAAGCAAGTAACGTTTGCTTCTTCCACAAATCTTAGCAAAAAAGCAATAAAATGCAAAAGAAAGGCAATATTTTATGTATTTTTTTTAAGATTTAAACGACCGATGGAAACAAAGCTTTTAATGGACAAAGTATTAACGAATAAAATACAGTACATACATACATACATACATATCTTCAAGCCAAGTTCCTTACGGGGTAGGCTGAGAGTATTGAGAGTCTCCGAAACCGTCGTGTTTGTATGAAAAGGGTTATGTGTAAGAAGCCAGGCAGGTTTGCAAGGATAATGAGGTTTGGCACTCGATAAAAAACAGTGATAACATAAAATATAAAATTCTTGAATTAAATAACATTTTTGTACTACAGGGTGTAAACGTAGTACGTACAAGTGGTTCACGTAATAATAAGTTATCACGGCCCATAAACATCAGTAACAGCAGGAGTTGATATTTCAGGAATCAACATACTCTTTTCTTGAAGGTTCCAGCTCGTATGAATTTAAAAGCACCAGCATTGGTAGCTGGTTATATGTAACAAAATATGTCGTCCAAATCGCTTGATGGAAGATTTCCACTCACGATCGGTATGAAAGTTGAAACATAGACACGGGGGCTGATTATGTATCTAAGTTGCTAACTAAAATGGTAAAGTGTACATCAAAAATCTGTCAAATGACGTGTTTTATATTTGCTATCTCCAGTGACCAACAGAAATACAGTAGAGATAGCAAACACAAAGGACGTCATTTGATGTACACTTTTCCATTTTGAGTTGTCAACTGAGATACATAATCAGCACCACGGTATTCAAAGCTGAAACTCAGTGACCCATAGCATAAGATAAACCGTCAAAACGATATCATTTTGTTAAGAATTTTCCTTGGAATCAGTTTTTGTTATCCTTTCTGCTGAACCCTAAGACTAGCCGATTTTCTGAGCAGAATAAATTAAGGTTTTAGCCTCTTGCACCATTAATTGCAACTAAATACATCATCAATGCAAGGATTCAAGGATATTCAAAATAGCGAATTTCACATGATATAGCAATATGTCTATCGAAATTCTACGTCCTAGAAAAAACTAATATATATCACTGTTTCATCATAAATATCAAACGGTTTGACCCGGGGTCGAACTCGTGACAAAACGCCAATACCACTTGCAAAATATTAGAAGAAATATTGGATACGACCTTGTAAAAGAAGGGGTCCTGTTTAGTTAATGCCAATATTTGAATTTAAATTTGATTTAAGTTTTAGAGATCCGTAAGAGTTTTGAAATTTTATTTCTAAAACAAAATGTGTGTTTTTAATTGTCTAATAATAACAAAATTTGCTAGGATTGGATTGGATTTGGCAATAGGCCACCATCACACTGTGGTGCTTAGTGTTTTCGGCTACTTGTGAATACCTTGGTTTTACCCCTACCTACCTCTTCAAGAATAAGGGTGTAAAGATGAAAAAATCCTTTTTTATAATATGAACAAAATGATTCAAATCTTACTATACGTTAAGCAATTAAGATGCAGAGGATTCGTGGCCTAAGCCCTAGGCTGCATCTGATAGATAGTCATTGCTTATTTATTTTTCAAATCTTGTCTTACTTAAGTAATATTTTATTCTTTATTTAAAATTTTGTAAAAATAACGTTGGCTGAAAATTCCAGTTTTAGTTTTAGTCAATTTTCAAATGATGATGGTAATGAATGTTTACGGTTTATTTAAATTTTTATAATAATGATTATTGCCGTATACAACTAACTACTACATATACGCTACGTATTTATTACGAAACCCATTTGCATGTTTGCCTTCAAATACCATAAAAAATCATAATATAATTATGTAAATCTTTAAAACGACTTTATTATTATTTATATTACACTATGCTTCAATCCATTAAATTAAGATATTGACATTCAAAAGTTAAAAACAGATATTAAATAAGAATAATTCGATTATATACATTGTTTAATTTCACACGTAACTTTAAAAACACCATAACAAAAGGCCAAGATTTTTTTCTTATAAAGTTAAGAAGCAATGATAAAGAACTTAAAAAATATATTTATGCCTATATCTCTAAAGAGGTAGGTAGAGGAATAACCAGTGCATCCATGACCAGCCGAAGACAAACCTATCGCCAACCGGGCACATATCCAATGTCGTTATTTTATTAGAATGTAAATACATATTCTATTGTTTTTGTTACCCGACCCGCGGATCGATCCCGGTACCTCAAGAAGTCAAGTCCGACGATGGACTACCAGACCACAGGGGAGAACTTTAAAACAAAACTCGACATACATATATCATCAAAATCAGTTAATAGTTAATCAAATAAAACAAGAGATTTCAATTAAGACGGTTAAAAAGTAAAATCTAGTTTTTTAATTAAAACACACACGGTTTTAATTTGCATTTTAATTCGGTTAATCTTTTGCTTTTTAGTTAAATGAAACACGCGTTTTTAATTTACATTTTAATTTGGTTAAACAATATAGCTTTTTAATTAATAAAACACGCAATTTTAATTCGCAATAACAACGAGGAAGACGTAAGCTTTGTTATGACAAAATTAATAAACGTTTTGATGTTATTTAATATTTATAATTTGAGGCCGTCCATCCATGATGTTTGGCCGAGGTCTTACAAACCTTATTGTTTCTAAAGGTCATGGATCCTAATAATTATTTCTATTATAATAGATATTTCATTGGTTCGATTCAACAAGCTTACAATTAAAAATTTAACGCAATTTTATTAATAAACTAGCCGAGCCGGCGAACTTCGTAGCACTCGCTAATGACAGATGCTAACAGTTTGTATGGATTAAAGTATGATTTTTCTTTTGGCAGTAATTTTATCATTTTTTTTCTTTATATGAGAACATTGATAATGGTAAGAATTTCATTTTATTTTAAAGCTACCCAGCTCAGGACAGCCTAGCCTCGCCATTTCCATTTTCCGTATAATCATAATTAATTTGTATGGCACTAATACTGTGAGCATGAGATGCTGGTACTAATAAGGGCGAATAGTCGCAAAACTCTAAAACCCTTTTGTAACGATACCACATTTTAATCAAATCTGTCAATATCATGTCGGTGCTCGTCACTGTCATGTTTTTTGGGCAGTAGGGTAAATTTAAGCCAGAGGATTAATATCCCAACCTCAGATTGCAATGACTAGCATTGATTAGCAGGAAATCCGTCTGCTTCATTTTTTTTTGTATGGAAACGATAAATATGGTTATTTTAATTGTATAAGAGCTAAAAAAGTTGACGATGAATAGTACAAATTTGTTTTTTACTTGGTAAATTTCAATATACATAGTTCAAGACTTTAATTATTTACTTTACTCTTTTGTTTATGTGATAAGAGAGCGAACAACGCATGGGCATCCTGATGTTAACACAACCTTGGCCTATAAGTAACATGGATGTGACAGGTGCGTGGCTGGGATGTTAGGTCTGTCGTACAAGCCTACTAGCTACCCTTTCACTTTTACATCTTCAAGGTTATACGAACTAATCTAACAAGTCAAAAATGTGCCATTTTTTATTTTTGGTTCTTTGGAAAAAGATGACATACATCTATGAATATATAGAGCGTGGTCATCGATTCCCGCCTGTACGGATAGACCAATTATTCTCAAAAGTTGTGTTGGTTAAAACAAAACCCGGACAAACTGCTGGGAAAATAGGAAAAACAATACTTTAACTTTCCTCATTCACAAATTGGTAGACTTATTAACAAGCGATGTGAAGTTCACCGGTTCGGCTAGTCTAAACTATTTTTAGTTAATCTACAGAATTACCACCATTACATAATTTTAGACGATCTAATAACACTTGACACAGGAATATTATTTATGGCATGTTATCTAATGCGAGATAATGCGTAGGAGGGAGGTCAGTGATATAAGGCTACGTGGGACTAAGTAGATGAACCATTGTTGCTAACTTATTGTCCTTGGTATAGAGATTGATATTACATACATACATACATACATATCTTCACGCCAAGTCCCTTACGAGGTAGGCAGAGTATCGAGTGCCAGACCTCACGATCCTGACAAACCTGTCTTGCTTCCTTCACATTCATTACCCTTTTCATACAAACACGCCGGTTTCGGAAACTTTTGACACCACCCTCGGATAATATAAGATTGATCTGATCGTAAAATGTCAGCCTTGGCCTCCCTGGGTACCTACATCCGTCCACATTCACATTGTATATCTGCTTTGTCAAACTTACATCTGTCATTATTTCCATATGACCGAACCAGCGAAGCATGCCCTTACGCATTTTAACACCAACACTTTCTTTCAATCCCACTCTTTTTCGGATCTCACTGTTACAAATGCGGTCAGCAAAGGTTACACCACAGATTTTCCGTAGTATTATTTGATATTAAACTTCATATTTGTCAGTCCCGTGGAGGTAAATCCCAAAACTATGAATATTAATCAGGTTTTACACTGGTACTATCTTATTGATAAACAGAGACTAAACTACTACAAGATTTAAGTTAACATTAAAGTATTAAATTAAGTCTATATAAAACTGTATTAAGGGATGGTTCTATTGGACCAACATAGACAAGACTTAATTAAATTTTTCACATGTACACATACATCCACCTAATTTCACGCCCAGTCCCTTGCGGGGTCGGCAGAGAGTATCGAGTGCCAAACCTCACGATCCTGACAGACCTGTCTGGCTTCGATAACATTCATTACCCTTTTCATACAAACACGCTGGTTTCGGAGACTCTTGATTCCACCCTCGGATAATATTCTAGCGATTTGATACACCTATCCACATCCGCATTGTATGTCTACTTTGTCAAGCTTAAGTTTTAGTCTTATAGGATAAAGTTTATTTAAAATTTTTAAGGTGAATTTTGTCAACAGTTTTAGTTCGGTACAGACTAAGTTTACTGCAACAGAATTGCTACCAATTTCAACCTAAATTATTGAATAACTAGCTGCGCCCCGCGGTTTCACCCGCGTAAGTCCCAATCCCGCGGGAACTCCGGGATAAAAAGTAGCCTATATGTTCTTCTGGGTCTTCAGCTACCTACATACCAAATTTCATTGTAATCGGCTTTGTAGTTTTTGCGTGAAAGAGTAACAAACATCCATACATCCCTACATACAAACTTTCGCATTTATAATATTAATAGGATTTAGTTTATTATTAATAAGACATTTGTAAGGTTTTCTATGAAGTATGAACAATTCCAATTAATCGTTAGGATATCATTATCATCATATAATTAATCTCAGCGAGGAAATCCATGATCCACTACCCTGTTATTCTTATTTACTTACTTATACATATGGACTTTAAATCTTATAACTTTAAATGAGCAATGCTTGTATATATATAATTGGAATCTCGGAATCGGCTCCAACGATTTTCATGAAATTTAGTACGTAGGGGGTTTCGGGGGCCACAAATCGATCTAGCTAGGAATCATTCAAACAAAAATACCGAGCGAAGCTCGGACATCCAGATATTTATATGTTTAAGCAGCCATGGACCACAAACTCATAAAAGGAAGAAAATAGATTTTTTCAATATTTACTTTTATTTACTCGCATTTTTTCGATTTTTTTTTATTTATTTAAACTGTATTTTGATTAATCATTCCGAAAAGGTCAGCAACGCATCTGTAATACTCATAAAGTAGCGGATGTCCGTGGGTAGTGGTGATCACTGACTATCAGGTGACCCAGTTACCCGTTTTCCTCCTCTACCATTGAAAAAAGGTTACTCTACTTACATCCAGAGTTCTTCTACGAAATTCCGATTCGAAATACCGGAATAAAATGACTCCCCATACAAATCCACTTCAATTCATCATTTATAGAAACGGAATTATGTAACAAAATTCCGAATGTGTTGTGTTCCGTGATGCCAAAACTTTGGACCCCTTTTTACGAAAATTGCGCCGACGCAGGTGTATAAAATTTGGTACACTTATAGTTTATGTGTAGGAGAAGTGCAGAACGCTAATATTTTTCAATAACAATGCTTATAAAGTACATTATCAATAAATAAAACATTACCTACACTACCATGCATTTGACACACACAAACAAATATATTAATGATAACGATAAAGATCACAGATGGCGCACTAAAAAGTTTGGAAAAAAGTAGTTGGTCTTGAGAAATGAATATGGCGTTCTTATCAACAAGATATTGAAATTTGTTATGGTCGAATTTCTACCAACGGGCGACCACTAGTAATTGATTAAAAGGTAATAATTTGTCTTAGTGCGGGTCGTGATTTTTTTTAGAGTACGGATCTCCAAAACAATAATAGTAGGATATACTTAATATCAAACAAAAGGTTTGAGTTTCATAAAACTCGCAAAAGCAAATATATCACCGCATTTTTCGACACACCAATCATAATATAACACATGCAGAGGTCACACATTATAAGTTCGACAAATATTCACCGCGACGAAGGTTTTCCATATTCTTATGTCAATAACGTTGTTTCAAAGGTACGTGCTTTTTACAAATGGTAGCTATTAGCCTATATTATCTCATGTTATCCTGGTAGTTTTTCCACGTATTTCTTTAATTGGAGGTAGAACTGAAGGATTTCCTAATTGTCAAAATATAAACAGCATACCATAAGGCATAAACAGCATTTTTATAAAATACTAGCCGACCCGGCGAACTTCGTATCGCTTGACATTAAAAACTTTGCATGAGCAAAATTTAAGAGTGGCTTTTACCACTGTCCCTGCAATTTTCCCGGGCTTTCCCTTTGTATGATCCTCCTCCTGACAAAAACCAATACAGCAAAAGAATGAGCAGAATTGGTCCATCTTCAAGCGTGATGCGATGACCACGCAATACGGGGACTATTTTTTTTTTGCATAATATATAGATAGGGATATAGCGGCCCTATTTCTTGCTCGCGGAATAATCTAGAGATTTATCCGCTTTTTAATGTGATATTTATTTTTATGTGAGAAGTCAGCTAATAAGCGCACATCTATTCTTATGGTGAAAGACAACCGAATCCTATACACCACCATGTTACAAGTACGTACATTCCAGACTAAAACATGACACTCATTTGACGGAAAAAGTCGGTAAGACGGTAAATTCTTGGCAGGCTGCATAGACAGCACTCTGCTACTAGTGGTCAAGTTAATAGCCTACGCTTACTTTTGGAACTGGTAAAAAGGCAAATAATCTATTCTACACAGAAGACCAGACCAGCACTGTTAGTCCACTTATACAGCCAGACAGACGTTTTGCCTGGTCCAATACAACAGTGCCAGACAATGGCCAGTACCATTGTTGCGGCCCGGTTTGAAGGCTTTACCCGGTAAATTTGCTTTGCTTAACATTCCAGTCTTAGATTAACAGCTCACCAATACTACTCATACTATAAAAGCAACATTTGCTACTTATCGCCAGAAACCTCGTCTGCTTGTTTGTCTTCTTATAGATAGACGTATTAGTACTACAAAAATACATTAGAAAAACAATATCCTCTTTCATAAAGGCGGTTAATGCATATTCATACTTATACTTGCAAATGATTGTTTCTTTTTCAACGTATCTTAATAATAAATGACAGGATGTTTATGTTTTTTACGCATGTTACAGTTATGAGCTAAAGAAAAACTATGAATAATTAAAACAGTTTTTGTAGGGTAATTATTATACCGGAATAGTTTGATTGAGCATCAAAATTGTTTTATTTCGCAGTTTATGTCAGTTTTAACATTTATGTTCAACATTTTTGTCTTTATAACCAGATAACTGAAAATGATAAATTCCGAAAATACTGTACGACTATATAATTCGTATTTTTGATTTTATTTAGTGATTGAACATAAAACTTATCGATACTTTTGAAAACCTTATCAAGTTATCGACAAATAATCGAATAAACTTTTTGTTAATTTTCTTTCTCGCGACCACCAGTCTTCCTATGTTTCAAATTTTTCAGTAAATCAGTCAGGTGTCTAATGAAGCCATAAAAATGAAGTGAGCTTTTAATAAAAAAAGTATAGGCATATTACATTCTTAATTGGTGCTTCAAAATCTAGGCACGTCGCTTATTTGGAGGCAAATCTCAAGGTGGAAATGATTATGACTCTGCTTACATGTAGGTTGATAATATGAAATTGAGTTTTCGATATGACTCACTATTCGCGCACTCGACACACATATATAGTCAAAACCGCTACCACATTATCAAAATGAATTTGTGTAGGTTTGACTATTTAATTTGGTGTAATCGACTAGTTTTATGCGTTTTGTAATCAAAAGAAATAACAGAACACTTTTACAACAAAAGCTGAAACATAAAACTTGAGTCAATATTTATTTTAGTCTATTAAAATAACTTTACGTAAATATTGATAATAGGTGTCGGTGGTAAAATACGAAACATATACAATAAAAAATGTAAATGTCAATTCAGGAATGCAAAAACTGTTTCAAATCGCTCATTAAAAATACCTGATTTTTTAAAAAGCGAATCTGAAATGACTTTCAAATAAAAATGTAGTAACATTAAATTCGCTTTTCTCAAAATAACAAGTTTGTAAATTCATGGTTAGAATATTTCGCAAACTATTATAACTTAACAAATTATCAATAATACCGAAAACTGGTTCTATCATCTTATTAAATATGTCTTTAACACAAATACAAGATGTTCAATTCAAGGTTGCATATTTTAATATTAATCATTCTCTAAAAAAATTAAAAATCAATTTTAAAACCACTTCACAAAGTTCAAATTCGAAGACACTTTACAAAAGTTTATGTTAGTTATCGCGTAATGTATGCAAACGTTATTTTTATGTGATAATTCGATCACGCCATTTTAGTATTTAAACTTTTAAAAGCAAAGTATATTTTTCCTTGGATGAATAAATTTAATCGATTGTGTTTGGTAAAGCTTAAAGCTGATGAAGTTTTTAAGAGTTACATTCGTATTGCTAAACAGATGAAGCAAGGCATTTTTTTTCTATTACACAAATTTCCTTGGCTTTGATTGTTAGTGATGAATCGACAAGTTTTTATCGATAGATATATGATATCAATAGGATACAACTCTTAACTAACTACCACTACCTTGATTTTATAAATATTTTTAAAATAATCGTAAATTAAAGCGAGGTCATCTATATAATATTTTACAACTTTAAGCTACACTAACAATCTAAATGGGAAAAAATGTTTGTTTAACATTGTAAATTGAGAAATGTTTTTTTTTGTTTATTTGGCGTACTTACTTTAACGTTTTGATCTATATTAATGAAATTTTGTAAACGTCAGTACCAGCTACACATAACAATTTATGTGACGGGTACTTAGTCCCAGAAAATCTTTGTCTTTAATGTTATAAAGTCCTCGAAACTAATAAAAAACTTTTGTTGCAGAAAAATGAGGCCACTGCTCCAGACAGTGGCGGCGTTGTGCCTCATCATCTCTATAAACGCACTCCCTGAAAACATTGAAGATGTTAAAGAACTCTCACAGTCCAAAGAACCATTAGAAGCAGAAGAAGCTGAAGAATCAGACCCTCAAACTCGAGTAGAACGCTGTACTACATGTAGTCCATCCAACGACGTCTTGGCAGCTATCCAACAACTACCAGGCGCAGTTTTTCACAGCCAAGAGTCTTACGAAGGCTGTACAACAGAAAGTGGATGCGCGGGTCTGAAAATAAAAGACGGAAAAGTGATTGAAAGGTTTGGAAACGTTGAATCTCTCAAAGCAGCTTCTGCAGCAGATATTAACAATGAGTTCCTTTTCCACGCACCTGGCTTTGGCGATGAAATTTTAAATGGAGGAATTCCAAGCAATGGACCTTTTTGGTGGATGAGCAAAGATTCTCCTTTCAAAGCTGGTGCTGATTTCAGGAAGTACCAATCTTCTAGCTTTTCAAGCAATTCTGGTGGTGCCTTTTCTGGGGCAGATATTGCTACAAATCCATTCTTAAATGGACAAATATCTGGACTTTCTGGTAACAGGCAATCATCATCTTCTTCATACGAATTTGGCGCAAGCTCCGCAAGTGGACAAGGATTTGCTCAAGGCCTAGGAGCTGGCCAAGCAGGATTATCTCAAGGTTCTTTAGGATTGGGAGCAGCGCAAGGCTTTGCTGGATCATACTCTGGTAAAGTAGGGGGATATGTTGGATCATCTCCAAGACCTTTCTCGTCTGGATCAAATATAAACCTTATTCAGACTGAGCAAAAGAACGACTTTGATTTTGACCAACAACAAGCTAGTTTCCCAAGCGGTGATATTGGAGGAAATGGTGATTTGCAACAAACATGTGCTGGACTAGGCTATGTATGTGTCCCAAAAGCACAGTGCAATAATGGCGTCGTGAATACCAATGGAGCTCCTCTTCCTCAAGCCAGTACGAAGGTAAGGTTTTAAATTTTTATAGAGATTATTACGAAATTTGATTGATTATTATTATTGTGTATTCGTTTATTGTACCTATTATGTTTGAAGGCTATAGCCCAAGTTTTAAACTAGAAAATGTATATCGGTGTTAAATTATTACTGTCATCTTAATATTTTTGATTGGGTTTTTAACTAAAACACGAACTAAGCAATCCAAATTAGACAATCCAGTTTTCCCTAAATTATTTAGGTTATCGACATCTTTTTAAGTTTTATTTGCGTTTTTGCCTCCTTTGCCAACTATTACAATACACATCCATGTATAATTTAAATTTCAATCACCATGGTATCGTAATACTAAATAACTATTATGTCGAATTTAAGGTTTCACGCCTATAAAGTTAGGGTTGTCGAAAAAAGATACGGGTTTTAAAATACGTTTTATTGCACTAAAGAGAAATTCAACAAATAGTCAAAAATAGACTACTACGTGATGAGCTATTTTTTAACATATGTCTTCCATCTAACTCAAAGAGAAAAAAATAGACACCATCGTGGCTTGTAAAATATTTTATTTTTTAATGCTAGGTTCTTTTAAGATACTGCTTTGTGCAAGTTGCATTTTATTTTCTTACTTGTCAAAATGTGTTACCATATAAGCCTTTACGTTTTTCAAAAAGCTGTTTAAATTCAGAATATCTTAAATGGCGTAAAATACTAAAACAAGATTGTTGTTCTTATAAGGTACAACCCCCTTTTTTCCTGCTTTATAAAATAAAAAGTACAACTTAGCAGGGAGAGAGGAGGTAGATAGCTCCGATATATTTATTATATAACTAGTCACCTCTTTAAAAATTTAAATTGCTCTAGATGATCTATATGAAATTTATCATGTATTAAGATCGTGAATGTCACTCATTGAACTAGTACATGCAGGGTATTACATAAATCAATTTCATCAGTGCCCACTTATCACCTATGACCTAACATCTCAATCTGTTTTTTACCGATTAGCAACGTATTATATCTTTATTTTTATTATATCATAGTAAGGCTAAAGAGATTGCTTGTTTTCTTGCCCGACTTTATAAGAACTCTTCTTCTTCTTTTGTATAGATGGCTTTCAATCATAAGAACTCTTGTAACGGTCATTAGAAACTGACAGTTTTTTGATACCTGCGTCATCGTCTTACGCTTCAGTTAAAACAACTTTGAATTAAATCGATATTATATCATTAAGTCAACGTTTGTCAATTTAAAGGAAGCAATATTTTGATATTGTAGCTTCAGCAATACTAGTGTTAATGGATTACAATATAATATAATGGATAACAATATTCCTCTTTACAATAATATAATAATTCAGTTGCAAGAATTGGTTGCAAGTGACAGCCCTACATGCACAACAATTCAATAGTTTTACCAATATTTACATAATTTTAATTGAGCATCAACAGTTTCGGCCTCTCGGTGTAACTAGCGTCGCGTGTAAAGTAACGAAGTAACGCAGAGGTCAGACACGAGGTACTAATGTCATAATTAGTAAAGGTTATTACATGGCAACGCCACATTTATCTTAGCGTAAACATATTTGGCTTTATTTTGCGGCTTAAGGTTAGTTATAGCTATTAACTTTAGACATTTTGACTTGAAAACAAAATATATATGTAAAACATGTTCAATTTTTAATTATATTGGCGTTGCTTACGGCTAATATATTGCTAATATCCCTGCCACATAGAGATACACTACTAATAGCTATGGTGTCTGTATATAAATATATATGACTTATTGACGTCAATAAATATATACAAATGCAAACAAAAATCAACAGACATTTGTATGTTAAAGGCTCACCATTAAATATCAAATAACCTAAAAGGCATACAAATATATGTAAATATTTGTTAAACAGAAGCTACAAAGATTAAGATATACTATAACATTACAAAAGTCATTTTGAATTCAGTATTAACGAAGGAATATTTCACAACTTATAATCGCATAATGCGATCGCGTCATGGAATGTGGCGCTACCTTTAAATATTGACAATGATCTTCAGCTTTTATCAAACCGTAGTTAGGAAGACCATCTATTGCTTAGACAGTTGAGACAATTGCCTAGATTAAGCTTTCGTAAAAAAAAGTTAACTTTAACTAAGTTTTTGACGTTTTTACGTTATTTGGAGGCTACTAGTTAGGCTTGTTACATAATTACAGTATAACAATAACAGTCTCCCTAAATATATGGGTTACTAGGATTATTGTCAATCTCCTAAAACTGCTCCTATAACAAATACTCTAAATAAAAATAATTACAAACAAACGTGATCCCCCTTCTTCTAACATTTTTATCTAGTTTTCACAAAAACGAGAAGAAAATACATAATTTTCCTTAAATTACTTAGTTTTTTAATAGGTACTTTTCATTTTTTTCTCATCGGGTCTTAATTTAGTCATACTTTATGTCCAGATAATAAAATGTGTTAGCATTCGGTAAAAATCATTGTTTCAACATTATAAGAGTATATAACAACTTAATGGTAACGAAAAAAATTCAAGGATAAAGAGCAAAAACACTGAAAAGCATTAAAAACAAGTTTTTTTCTTAATTTGCACATTTGTCTACAAAGATATATTCAAAGCGACCCGACGCACGTTGTAATTAAAACAGAACTTAGCATATTATTTGAGATATGACGAAAAAATGAAAATATTTTACTATTAACTCTTATTGTTAATTATGTCTTATTCATTTGTTTAATCGTTTGTTTTATCTTTTTAACGTTTTTTATAAATATTTAACTTACGAATTAAGTATGCGCATTTCAATCATAATATGAATTCGTAACATTAATTGTGTTACGAATTTTGAAGAGTTTTGTTTAATATTTTGCACTGCATATTTGAATCAAGAATAGCGATCCAGATATTTAATAGTTGTTGATTAAAGCCAGGTTCGTATATTCAAGAAAGTCGTTTTGATTACGGGTGGTAATATTTTGTACGATAGTAAGATTGTTAACAACGGTTTTTTGAAGGTTAACTCTGAACATGTTTTGAAAATGTGAGTTACACTCTGTTACTTTTGCGCTACCTACGAATGGTTAAACTTACGGATTACGTTTGGATTATTATAAGAACGAAGAGAAAGCTCATTTCAGCTAAAGAAATTCAGCTAAGCTTTAAATTCAATATAGGCAAATCGCAAGGGATAGAAATAATTTCAAACAAATAGGATTATTAGAAAAAGCAATCTTCAATAATTATCATTAGAGTTATAATTACATCTAGAAATTAAATTACCTGCTTTAGAACATTATTTTCTTTCGTTTCTCTTTCTCCTATTCTTCTAATGCTTGGTTTACACTTCTTTGGTTTGCTAATTATTAACTAAATTTTAATTTAAAATTAAGTAATAAAATTATTAAGTAAAGTTTTCAAGACACGTGTAAGATGTGCTAAAGTGTTTAACATGCAACTCTTTTACATTTATTAAACTTGAACTAAAACACAAGGGAGGCAGACCCACGTCATTTTAAACACAGTGCTTCATATTGCGTCACATTTGTTATGGTATTAGAAAGACATCGCCTTTTATGTTGTCAAAGATGTTAAGAGTGCGTTACCAATTTAATTTTATGTAGTAAGATAATCAAATTTCATCTTATTTAAATAGTCATCTATTCGACTACAAACTATGGTAAGAGAAAACCATCAAGTAGACGTTACTTGTTCGGTGTCGCTATGTAATTGTTGAGATCTTTGGCAACATGCGCCAATCTGCCGGCTATCCTATCTTCTAGCATGATACACTACAATGGCGAGCACTGATGATTTAGCAGCAAAGATGAGTAAGCAGGCAGTGCCAATCCGGGCGAGCTGATGCACCGCTTTACTAATTTATACTGACTGTTTACATGAAATAATCCATTAACCTATATTGTTGTATAAAATTAGCAGAACACATTTAATATCAATTCAAAAAATGTGTATTGAATTTTGCATACATTGATTTAATTAGAATCTAAAAAGCATAAGTCACGACGAAGGAAATCTAAGAAATAAGGCTCGCGGCTCGTATGCACTCGCACCTCAGGACGGCATCGCGTTTTCTTACAACGGGATAACCGTCTTGTCTTTTCAAATGTGTACTTCTACTAAACCGATAATAGAAAACTTGCTAGTTTATTTTTAAGTTTTGCATTAGTTGACAACGAAATTGTAACTTGCAACTTGTTAGTAAGTTGTATGTTTAAACGGCATTTAGTCACTTTTAATTTAAAAATTACTTTTATTCTTGTGAACTAAATAGGTGTAAACCTAGAGTTATACCTGGTCCTTGTCTACACCATGCACATCTGTCAAAATTAAAAAAAAATAAGTACCTAACAGATAGGTCTTTTCTAAAGTAACTTCAAGCCTATATTCCCGAATAGATAGGCAGAGGCACAACCAGTAACACTAAGTCCTACAGTGTGACAGGTGGCAAGTGCGAATCGAACATATATCCAATCCCTGGCATCGCTGTTTTTTATTAGAAAATTGTAGAAACCACAATTTTTGGGTGCCCGATCCGGGAATCGAACTCGGAGCCTCAGGAAGTCAAGTACACACTGTCTAGACCGCTAGTCCACACAGACGATAAAAATCTTTTTTAGATTTTTTATAAGATTCAAGTAAAACATTTAATATCCTAGAATTGTACATGGTTACCCTGTAAACTTCTGTACAATATCAAAATGCCATCGTGTATTATGAAATTTGCTAGGAAAGATGGCAAAATATGAAGTAACATAAGATCTTTGTCATCACAAAGGCCGCCATAATGAACTTGCTTAAAATGTCAATTATTTGTCGTTTGTTATCTGTGGCTTTACTATCATAGATAAAAGAATTTGATGTTGCCAATTTGGTTTACGAACGAGTGCTTTAATCATTCTTCTATTCTCCAGAGTAGCATCTTGTCCTTCATTACAGTTTTGCGACATCAGCGGGGCTATTCAGTGTCTTTTTAGTGATGATCACTGGGTAAAATGTACATCAAATAGCTGTCAAATGACGTGTTTTGTATTTTCTATCTCCATCGTACTTCTATTGGTCACAGATGATCACTGGGTAAAGTGTACATCAAATAAATATAACTTATTTTGTATTTACTACCTCTATTTTTTTTTATTTTTTTTATGTTATAGGAAGGCAAACAAGCAGGCGGATTTCCTGATGGTCCGTCTGCTTGTTTGCCTTCCAATGTTATATATAAAAAAAGATATTTTGGTTATATTTCCATTGTACATTTGTCATTGTTGAAACCCGGTTTTAATTTTACGTAACACTACACATAGTATGCAGTATAATTATTTGTTTATATTGTAAAAAGATCCAAAGTAGTGTAGTGTAGTAGTCCTTTATTCAATTTACAACATCTTTTGGTCTTTATTTTTCTATTTTCAAACACATGTGAAGAGAAAAACATATGTGAAGATATATGTGACCTCTGAAATTTTAAAATTATTTTACCGTTTGTTAATCCGGATCATCTGCCTTTCAGCCAAGCAGATCGTAAAATTTGACCAATAACTTAAATTGGTCATAAGTCATTACCCACAAGACCACTGGTGCTGCAACTCTACCGAGTTGGGATCCACCACCTTACCTATTCCTGCCGCCATAATTGACCGCCTCGTTGGTCTAGTGGCTAGCGTACTCGCCTAACTGCATCGACGAATCGCGAGGCTCGGGTTCGATTCCCGACGGGGGCAGGCATTTGTGTGATGAACATTTAGATGTCTGCATTTCCGGGTCTGGGTGTTTATTAAATGTATTCTGGTATCTATTTAAGTATTTCTATGTATTAGTATCGTTGACTAACACCCATAACACAAGCATATAATTTGCTTTGGGATTAGATTCAATTTGTGTGACTAGTCCAGGGATATTTATTTATTTATTTATATTTATTTATAATAACACAGTCATGTCCGATCCCGAGATAGAGTAGCCGGTATACTAGACAACTAACACACCTACAACATCTATGGTGTCTATACGCCACGGTGATCTCATATCATTAGAAGAGCAGTGTCCTTGTTCGCTATCTTAAAAAACATAATACATATTTTTAGGGCAATGGAACGTCAACGTGGAGAGAGGTAAATTTCTGGTTATAAAAATTACAATATTATGTTGTCTATAAAATCTAAATGTATTATTAACTAATAATCCTCGAGTAAACTTAGGAACTTTATCACTTTTGGATTAAAATATCTTGGAAATTGTTCTTTTTATTTTGATTCCTCAATCATTAACATATCCAAAGTGCCTTGGCAACAGACAAATACAAATACTCAAATGTCAAGGTCGTAAGACAAGGATCTTCTGCCATAAGTCATAATTAATTTATTCTTTTCCGCCATTTTGTTTTCTCTATGACTTTAAGATTCAAATTTAATTATCTATGAGACAAACTAATAGCTGTAGACTTTATAAAACGACATATCCGTTAATTTATAGATCGGTTTCGATTATTTTATTAAAACAAAAATACATTTAGGAAAACTTTATTTCTTCGAAATTTAAATAGTAATTCTCTGAAATCGTATTTCTTGGTTAATTTATCAATCGGTTTTGATTAATTTATTGATATAAAAATACATTTAGGAAAATTGTTTCTTCGAAATTTAATTAGTGATTATTTGAAAACAATTTGCTGATTTCATCTTACAAATTTGTAGTTTTATTAATATTTCTAAGCTTTATTTAAGTTAATATAAAATTAATTAATGTTTACAATAAAATAAAAATTAATTACTCTTATTTACTAAAACAAGTTTTAAAACAAAGCAAAATATTAGGTTATTTTACTAAAACAATAGTATGTCGTTTTTTATAATTATAATCTCATATGTGTGCTTAATACACAGTTATTATTATTTTGCTAACTTAACCATAAGCATTTTTTTAAAATCTACATGTTGTTTCGATTCGACACGTTGATTTATCGGTTAAGAAGACGAGTTAGTTAAATATCTCACATACATACAGACTTGTGAAAAACATAACACATGCCTGGGATTGGGTAACAGTAAGAACTCATAAAGCATGGTATAATCGAAATGACATCGATGCTATTAAATTTATAATTATTTTTCTTGCGTAGATGAATTAAAACTGCAATGAACCGTTGACATTTTTTGACCCTATGACCGCGGCGATAAGCGGACGGGTTTTGAAAAGGCTACCTGTAACAGGTTCTAGTCCGGTTCGCGTTCAATTTATAAATATATTGTACGTGTCAGGTCAGGGGTTTAGTGTGTCGATGGCGTAACGGACAGACAAACATTAAGACGACGTAGCGTCAGAATACAAATATTACACAATATGCTCAAAGAATAGGAATGTACAAAGTTATGAATCTTTAAATTGTTATTACCTACGAGTTTTCACACCTTGTGGCTATTTCTCAATACTAGACCACTTAATTCTGATATGTGTCTCAATATTGGTTCGTAATAAACATCGAAAAAAGTAAAACGATTATGATGAAATTTAAACTTTATAACCGAAAATGTACATCGAAACAGTAGGTATAATAATAACTGCAAAATTTTCACTTCACTTTTTCTCTATTCATTATCTTATATTAGGTTGCTTTTTAAAAAAAAAATGAAAGATATAACTGATGACTCTCTTAGATTTTGGCATATGCATAGGTATAGTAATAGTGGTAGATCATTAGTCAAATTAAAGTAAACAATAAATTACCCGGTTTTAGAAAAATCATGTTTGAAATATTCAAAACAATTCGTAAAAGAAAGTCATATATGTATGGATAAAGCAATGGCCTGCTTACTTAAGCTCATTTAGTGAGATTTGGCGGCATTAAGAAAATTCACTTCAATTCATGAATACTTGAGCACTTTAACTGAACAAAAATGTACCTTGTAAAAAGCCTGCCACCAAATTTGAATATTTTTTCTTATTATGTAACATGAATAATCGGGCATCGTTTCCCTTGATGTCATCAAAACTCCGAGTCAGAGTTTTTTTGAGTTCATTTTTTTCCTTTCTGGGACCGGCTAAGACATTTAAGCCAAGATGCCACGTCTTCCGTACAGTTTTATTTTAAAACAGATAATTTGCTTGTGTTAGCTTTTCATAGATTTTTAAATAACTTTTATTCATTTTACATATGCAAGCTCAATCAGTAATTAATAATTATTCCATAATTTTCAAATAAACTGAAAATCTTTGCCTGAATAGAAAAAAAACTGAAGATTGTTGCTGACCGTACAAGATTTTATCCACGTTATCGCATAATAGATCTTATAAACATCTTCATAACAATGAGAATGCGTTGAGGTCGTATTTTTGTTTACCGAAAACATTCCTGAGATATGAGGTATTACCAAAACTCGTTCTTACGTAATTTTTGTGAATTGTTTATTGAGTTATAAATTATAAAAATCAATCTGTTAATTTAGAAAACTGTAAATTTAAAATAAATAAGTTCTCGGTAAACTCCCGACGAGGTAAGCAAATCGACTCAAGGATTTTACGCTAGTGTTATAAAGTTACTGTTTGCTCGAGGTTTCGCCTGCGTAGCCTTAAATTTTTTTCTTCATTTAATTTTTTTTATTTTCTTTGATTTTAATGAACTACGCTGAAAATTTTATGTTTATATTCAAAACCTGATTGTAATGGGTTCAGCATATAGCAACATACACAATAAAATAAAAACAATTTTAATTTTTTTTCTAAAATTTTGTGTGTAGAAGGTGGACGAAGGTAGAATTGTTCTGAGGCAGAAGACGTCTTTTCACTCTTCTTTTAAATGTGTAAATAAATAAATAATATGTGTCTCAATAATCTTTTTTTTTTATTATTTTAAAGGCGAACAAACTAAGAAATTTCTGATGTGCGAAAATGACATTGCTATCTTCTTTTTACACAAGTAAAAGAAAGAGACAAAACATTTTAAGTTGTGTCAGATAAGTTTGTAGAGAACATTTTTTCAAATGTTTAATTCTTATGCATACGGTTATCTGGCAGAAATCATTCCAAAGCGATAACACCGTTTTTGTGTATTTTGGTGAATACTCATTCATTCATTCGTTCTATAACCGAAATATTAAAAAAGCCATTTATGTTATTATATCCTGACTAATTTGACATTTCTAAAAAGTTGAAAAAAGATAGCAGTAAGTTTAGACAATGTGTGTCAGCATCAACACTATTGTGATACATAATATTGCAATTTAGAGGACGTACTCACGGTAAACTTGCTATCAAAATTCAAGCTGGCAACTCTCATTAACATCAAGAAAATCCGTTTATTGGCCTACTTATAACATAAAATACTACAAATTTATTACACTATGAAAATTAAACAACAGATAATTGCTTCTACAATTTTCTAACCGCTATTTTGAAGGATGAGGTGTTTGACCTGCCATCCGGAGCGGAACACAACCGTACGCACTGAAGTTAAAAAGTACCAGTAGATAAGTGAAGAACTAACAGTAGCCCGCAGCTACATCCGTGCTAAATCTTGAATTTACAAAGCGAACATTTAAAATCTTCAAGACCGTATCCCCAAATAGGTAGAAGCACAACCACGACTCAACCTCCTAGGTGAAATAACTCCTACACAGTGGTAGGTGGCACACTTGTCTAATCCCGGATACGTTGTTTTGTTTTCGAAAATAAAAAAAACTTTTGATTTATTCGAATCGGGGTTGGAACGCGGGACCTCATTTAACAGTCTCTTTCTACACCGGACCACTAGAACACTGGATTACTGAATCGTTATCCATCCATAATAGTTACTTAAACTCAAAATAATAAGTTAAACTTAACAAATATTTTGAAATACAATTTAAGCAATATCCACATACATACATAGACTATTTCCTTTCTTCCTTTTTTTAAATACATGTCATAAGCTGACCACATTTTTGAGTTTTGATAACTATGTTATCTTCAATAACACTCGCAAGATTAAAAATACTTTTTTTGGTCACGAGATCGGTTAAAAACTATAATGTGCTAAAAAATCACATCTACTCAGATGGTAGAATGTCCGTCTGCGTGTTTACCTTCTTGTATTATAAAAAATATACTATCAATGACTCAGTCGTAGGCAACCTAAATACTTAGGACATTCTCTTACCCACCTACACACTGACATGCCTGAAAGGTCTACCTGCATAGGCGCGCCTGCGCATTCAATGTCAACTTTATCGTGTTCCGGTTTAGAGGGTAGAATATTCGATAACACACTTATACAATACTCTAAGTTAATAAAGCACCATTAACAGCTTTAGTGTAATCGATGTACATCCTTTATTTGATTTTATTTATTTAAAATACACAAACAAAGCCGAGGAATGCAAATAATATCAGTAAAATGCATGCATGTCTGAATAGTAACTAGATTTACGAAACTCATGCAAATTTAAAAATCTTTCGACATTTACAAAAACAATGTTTCTGAATATTTTAGTGAAAGTGAAGTTTGAGAAACAATGCTTGAAAAATGGAAGACATTAGACCAAACACTAAAGCTTGCAGGTGGCCTAAATTTGTAGACATTTAGGTAAGTCTAGAATACAAACTGGCTCATCCGCTTTTGGTAGCGGTAGCCAAAAAGGTTGCCTGCCAATACTGCTAACCTGTTTTTTTTAAAATAACGGCCACTCAATATCTCTACTAATATTATAAATGCAAAATCGTGTGTGCTTAGATGAATGTTACGTTGTCATGTTAAGCGACTGAACGGGATTTAAATAACCTCAGCATCCAAATTTATCTTGGTAGAGAAATAAGGCTACTTTCCCACGCGATATCTCAAAGTGTACCGTGGAAGAGTTAAATAAGTTTTAGAGAATAAGGAGTAATTCGAAGTTACTAAGAGGTTTTATAGTAAAAATTGTGTTTTTGGAAAAAGTATGTTCAAATGAAATAAAGTTAAAACTTTGACCTGCGTTTTTCAATTAGCTCTTAAGTTTTTTTTATGTTTTTGGCAATAGCGTTGGCATTTGCCAATAGTCAAGTTGTAATTTGGTTCAAGTTACTCAATTTAACAAAATCGAATTTAAACTATTCGAAATTAGTCATAAGTTGCCAAGGGAAGTTATGTCATGGTCTAGAGCAAACCAGTGGCCCTATTACTCAAGCTCATTTAATGAAATATGGCGGCAACTAGGACAAAAATGATACACTAATTTGTTTATAATTAGCTCAATTGTACACTTTCCCTGAACAAAATTGTATAAAATGTCACCAAAATTTACTGATTTCATTCAATATAAATACGAAGTTCAATACTCAGATACATACAATAAAATATTTTAACTACGGAAAAACTTTCTATTTTGTCGATGGCACCAAAATTCCGGTCTTAATGTTTTAAGAACAATTAGCTATCCCTTCATAAATCTTTATTTTTAAAAGTAGCATGTTTTGAAAAATATCGTAATAAAGCATGAAGGTGTTAGAATAACTGCGAAGGATAATAAAGCAGTTGCAATCTTGTCTATGGTATTTAAGCTAAAGTTTAGGTGTCATAGGATTCTAATGTTGGTCATGACATGCATGTATTGGCCAACCGTCTTACAAAATGTCGCGGGTTATTTTGCAAACCTCTAGGAAAATCAACACTTATCTTATAATCACGTTGATACATTAATTAATTACAATAATTTAACTAATGTTAATTAGTGTGAAATAAAGAAAAACATAAGACAGAAATTAAATTTATTTCATAAAACATACAAGCGGTTCTTGTAACGCGTCTAATGTTAGATGCTCTCATCCGCTCAGTGTTCTAGCAGTCATGCGTCGGACTTGACTTCTTGAGATCCCGGGTTGGCTCCCTGGGTCAGGCAACTAAAAAATAGAAAATTTGTATTTTTAATTTTTTGGTAATAATAGCGTTGCCCGGGATTGTGTATGTGCCCGGTTGGCGATAGGTTTGCCATCTATCACATAGTGGGACTTAGCGTCTTAGGCTAGTCGTAGGTGCCCTGGTTGTGCCTCTGCCTACCACTTAGGGGATATGGGTGTGAAGATACCATTGGAATGTGGCCAGTTTGAGAATTTGCCATAAAAAATCGGTGGGCTTGTCCTTTTCCATATTTTTCAAAATATGACGTATGAAAACTGACGCATGTCAATCAAAATTGAAATGTGAAACTTTGGTTGATAGCTCATATAAGGCTGTATAAGGCTAAGTGACGCTGTAATAGCATCACGTTGTGACATTAGGCATGTTTTTATTAACTTTGACGTAAGACTCTTAAAGATTTACGCCTCCTGACTCCGTTAAATGCGAAATAAAACCAAACAACCACACTTTCACATTTGTAATATTAGCATGGATTTAATAATTAAAAAGATTTAGTTCAGGCAACATCGCTGGTTCCAACAGGCTTGCGATAACTTTATCTTAGATCTCAACCGCTCACAAAATAATAAATCACTTATTCGATCTTAAACACATGTCAGTTGTAAGATCCACTTGATTGATATATGTGAGAAAATATATTTATGAGGGTTTTAAGGGAAAATATTGCATACATTTGATAATAAACAACTTTAACATAATCAGTACATACCAACATACATAAAACAAAGTCGCTTCCTCTGTCCCCATGTCCCTTTGCATGCTTAAATCTTTGAAACTACGCAACGGATTTTAATGCGGTTTTTTTAGTAGATAAAATGATTGAAGAGGAAGGTTTATATGTATATTTCATAACCGTGCGAAGCTGGAAAGGGCCGCTGGTCTATACATAAATTAACGACGCAGAAAAAAATTGTGATAGTAATTTTTTTGGAATTCTTTTAGAATTCAACAGTTTAAAAATCAGCTTCTTAATCATTTTTTATAATGCTATTTATAGTAAATACGCATCACGTGTTATGTAATGTATTCGTAGCAATAATAATCACTAAACAATTAAAAGGATATGATACAAAAAGTCTACATTAATAGTCAAATAGGAAAATTATCACAATAGTCGATTACAATTTTTTCCCACAGATAGACACACAATTAAATTGTAGTTCCTTGATATTATGTAATCAGATTTCCGATTAACAAAAAAAAACAGCTCCGGCTTATATTTAAATGGTGACTAGGTAGATGAGGTAGGTAGAGCCTATGAGGATTCGCTAATACTGGTGGTACCGCCTTTTCTAACCCTCAACGCGCAAGCCGCACATATTGTTAATGCCACCACTCACAGTACAAATATGGAACGGTATAAAAAATAAGCCCACTTGATAAAACACTTTCCTACTCTATGTTGACCGCCTCATTGGTCGAGTGGCTAGCTTAAACGCCTATCTACACTGAACAACCACGAGACTCTAGTTCGATTTCCGACGGGGATAGGCATTTGTATGATGAATATTTATATGATTTCCAGGTCTGGGTGCTTATTAAATTTATTCTCTATATCTCTGTATCTATTTAAGTATTTCTATGTATTAGGAGCGTTGACTAACACCCATAACACAAGCATATAATTTTCTTACTTTGGGATTAGATTCAATTTGTGTAACTTGTCCAGGAATATTTATGTTTATTTTATATTTGTTGAAGCAATATGGTTGTGAGGTTTTCGTTTCGTTTACCGGGCTTTAATAGAGAATCTCATGATATCGGTTAATTCCAAAATTAGACAAATACGCTTTGTACTCGTATCATTTTTAATACAAATAACACGTGTTGATGCAGCAGTTGCTACTTCAGCACCGCGAAAAGCACTTAGGGTTCTCGTCGATGCGTATGTTTGTATTAGTGTGCTCAAAAGCAACTGTAGGTAGTCTTCTTACTGTTTCACATTTGTACTGTGCCACTGTCATGTTTCAAAATGGAAGCTAGGATATCCAGTAGCCTCACGAATGAGGCTTAACACCTTACTCTCAAGTTGGTAACGCACTATTACTTTGGTTTTTATATACTTTTAAGCACAGGAAACTTGTCTGATTTATTGCTTAAAATGTAGTTTTTTTTATATTTATGTAACGCATTAACAACTTATATCTCATAGAAAGCACGAATTGATCTAATACTAAAATAAGCCATTTATAAGAATAAGAATATATTTATTTAACATAAACACTGCCATATACTGGGTAATATTAAAAAATAAGTTTTCCGTTTTATTTTTTAAAAAATAAAACGGAAAGTAAAGGTTCAGTACACGTCCTTTATCGCTTTCGTCTGCTCACGATTTTAAATAGTAAAAAACAG